>OX442359.1:15125922-15233422 GCA_949357725.1 Hyperoplus immaculatus | reverse complement strand
TATGAAGGGAGGGGATCATGCTCTGCTTCAGTATGTCACAGTACATGTTAGAATTCAATGAACTGTAGATCCCCAGTGCTGGCAGCACTCATGCAGCCCCAGACCATGACACTCCAACCACCATGCTTGACTCTAGGCAAGACACACTTGTCTTTGTACTCCTCACCTGGTTGCCGCTCCACACTCTTAACACCATCTGAACCAAATAAATGTATTTTGGTCTCATCAGACCACAGGACATGGTTGCAGTAATCCATGTCCGTAGTCTGTTTGTCTTCAGCAAACTTTTTGTGGGGTTTCTTGTGCATCATCTTTAGAATAGGCTTCCTTCTGGGATGACAACCATGCAGACCAGTATGATGCAGAGTGCGGCGTATGGTCTGAGCACTGACAGGTTGACCCCCCACCCCTTCAAGCCCTTCAGCAATGCTGGCAGCACTCATACGTCTATTTTCCAAAGCCAACCTCTGTGTACGACGCTGACCATGTGCACTCAACCTTCGTAAACTGGGCCGCAGGGTGGTATTGCAACATGATAACGACCCCAAACACACCTCCAAGACGACCAGTGGCTTGCTAAAAAAGCTGAGGGTAAAGGTTATGGCCTGGCCAAGCATGTCTCCAGACCTAAACCCTATTGAGCATCTTTGGGGCATCCTCAAATGGAAGGTGGAGGAACGCAAGGTCTTTAATATCCACCAGCTCTGTGATGCTGTCATAAATGGGTGGAAGAGGGTTCCAGTTGCAACCTGTGAAGCTCTAGTGAACTACATGCCCAAGAAGGTTAAGGCAGTGCTGGAAAATAATGGTGGCCACACAAAATATTTACACTTTGGGCCCAATTTGTAAATTTTTTCTAAGGGGTGTACTCACTTTTGTTGCCAGCAGTTTAGACATTAATGGTTGTGTGTCGAGTTATTTTGAGGGGACAGTAAATTTTCACTGTTATACAAGCTGTACACTGACTACTTTACATTGTATTAAAGTGTCATTTATTCAGTGTTGTCCCATGGAAAGATATAAAGAAAAATGTGAAGAAATGTGAGGGGTGTACTCACTTTTGTGAGATACTGTATATACAGTATCTCACAAAAGTGAGTACACCCCTAACATTTCTTCAAATATTTCATTATATCTTTCCATGCGACAACACTGAATAAATGACACTTTGATACAATGTAAAGTAGTCAGTGTACAGCTTGTATAACAGTGTAAATTTACTGTCCCCTCAAAATAACTCGACACACAGCCATTAATGTCTAAACTGTTGGCAACAAAAGTGAGTACACCCCTAAGAAAAAATTTCCAAATTGGGCCCAAAGTGTCAATATTTTGTTTTGCCATCATTATTTTCTATCACTGCCTTAACCCTCTTGGGCATGTAGTTCACTAGAGCTTCACAGGTTGCAACTGGAACCCTCTTCTACCCATTCATGACGACATCAAGGAGCTGGTGGATATTAGAGTCCTTGCGCTCCTCCATCTCCCGTTTGAGGATGCCCCAAAGATGCTCAATAGGGTTTAAGACTGGAGACATGCTTGGCCAGTCCATAACCTTTACCCTCAGCTTCTTTAGCAAGCCAGTGGTCGTTCGGAGGTGTGTTTGGGGTCGTTATCATGTTGCAGTACTGCCCTGCGGCCCAGTTTATGAAGGGAGGGGATCATGCTCTGCTTCAGTATGTCACAGTACATGTTAGAATTCAATGAACTGTAGATCCCCAGTGCTGGCAGCACTCTTGCAGCCCCAGACCATGACACTCCAACCACCATGCTTGACTCTAGGCAAGACACACTTGTCTTTGTACTCCTCACCTGGTTGCCGCTCCACACTCTTAACACCATCTGACCCAAATAAATGTATTTTGGTCTCATCAGACCACAGGACATGGTTGCAGTAATCCATGTCCGTAGTCTGTTTGTCTTCAGCAAACTTTTTGTGGGGTTTCTTGTGCATCATCTTTAGAATAGGCTTCCTTCTGGGACAACAGCCAGGCAGACCAGTATGATGCAGAGTGCGGCGTATGGTCTGAGCACTGACATGTTGACCCCCCACCCCTTCAAGCCCTGCAGCAATGCTGGCAGCACTCATACGTCTATTTTCCAAAGCCAACTTCTGTGTACGACGCTGACCACGTGCACTCAACCTTCGTAAACTGGGCCGCAGGGTGGTATTGCAACATGATAACGACCCCAAACACACCTCCAAGACGACCAGTGGCTTGCTAAAAAAGGTGAGGGTAAAGGTTATGGCCTGGCCAAGCATGTCTCCAGACCTAAACCCTATTGAGCATCTTTGGGGCATCCTCAAACAGAAGGTGGAGGAGCGCAAGGTCTTTAATATCCACCAGCTCTGTGATGCTGTCATAAATGGGTGGAAGAGGGTTCCAGTTGCAACCTGTGAAGCTCTAGTGAACTACATGCCCAAGAGGGTTAAGGCAGTGCTGGAAAATAATGGTGGCCACACAAAATATTTACACTTTGGGCCCGATTTGTAAATTTTTTCTAAGGGGTGTACTCACTTTTGTTGCCAGCAGTTTTAGACATGTGTGTGGCTGTGTGTCGAGTTATTTTGAGGGGACAGTAAATTTACACTGTTATACAAGCTGTACACTGACTACTTTACATTGTATCAAAGTGTCATTTCTTCAGTGTTGTCGCATGGAAAGATATAAAGAAAAATGTGAAGAAATGTGAGGGGTGTACTCACTTTTGTGAGATACTGTATATATATATATATATATATATATATATATATATATATATATATATATATATATATATCGATGCACAAATATCTCTGAATTTCTCAACTATTTTACACAAAATAGATTTGTTGGCTGAGTCGAGGTTCTGGCTAAAATGTGTACCTTCAAATATCAGAAAATATTGTCGTGGAGGGGAATATATAAATAACAAATATTTGATTTTGTTCAACTTCATTTGTAATTTTTGTGTTTTCAAATACATTAAAGCGGCTACGAGTAACATTTAAATATCTTTTAAACAGCCTCATGTTTCCTCTGATAATCATAAATTACCTTTAACAGCAAACGAGACCATCAGTGCAAAGAAAGACGTTTTTAAATAGTTTTTATTACTGCTTTTGGTCTGGTCGCACACCCAGTCCGATTTTTGGTTCGCTCGTGCAAGCTCTATGGTCACATATCCGTATTGGTCGCAGATTTCAGTGTGGCGCAGCAACGTGAATTGAGAAGCCTATCCCTCCAGGTGAGGGAAGGGGAGCGGGAGCCTTGTTTGATACAGTTATTTGTCGTCATAATGACTGATAACGGGGCTGAACCATCAAAGAAAAAAAAGAAAATGCAATGAAGAAAAGCTAAAAGGGAGAGTGATATAGGCTACGGGGGACGAGGGCGTTGCCAAGCAACGTGTATACAATTTCACGAGAGCGAAACTAGACTGCAGTGTTTACTCCTAAATGAATGAGCGGTTGGTACTAACACGTTTGCTTTGCTTCACCATCATCAGATAACCATTATCTGAAATGGTCATTATTTACATCAACAACATAAACACATTACCTCATCGTGATCCATACTAACTGCAGTCTATCGTTCATTCGCTTTCTGTGAGGAGTCGGACACGTAGCCTAATCTTTCAGCTCCGTGAGAGAGAGTAGTTAGCAATCAGCATTGCAATCAGGTGCGTGTGGCAGTGACTGGCATTAGTTCATGCAGTGTCAAAACCACTCTCACAGAGCCGAAAAGAGTCCTCACACTTTCAACACACGGACATGCACTATATTGCTCCCTTCTCAGTTCACACTCACGCGCCTGGCACGCGCTAGTAAACAGCTTTGCGACAGCGGGCGTCGTAAAAATACTACCGCTTTTGTCCAAAGGAGACGCCAACGTGCCATGTTACTCGTAGTGGCTTTAAGGGCTTCCACACACACAAAAAAGGAAAGGTATAGAGTGTTGATGAGTGAGGTGCTGTCTGTCTTTTCTAAAAAATAGGTGCTGAAAGAACCTGCTTCAAGGATAGTGCATTGACCCATGGTCGAGATGAATATAATCCAGTAATTTTGTGTTTTCTCTCTCTTTCTCTCTCTCTCTCTCTCTCTCTCTCTCTCTCTCTCTTTCTCTCTCTCTCTCTCTCTCTCTGACAGTGGTTTGACAGGGCTTCAGTGTGCTGACAGGCCAATTAGACTGTAATTTGCATATCTACCTTGCTCCATTTGCTGTGTTCATGTGAGCATAAAATAGGGCTTTTGAACCTGTCCACAACACCAGAGTCACATGTACTAACTTTATCCTCCATCATCCATGAGCCCTCCTCCACCCTCCTGACTTCTCAACCCATCTCTCTCTCATTGGAACTGACTGGTACCTCTGCTGTTCTGTCACCATTGTGATAGTCCTTCGTCCTTCCTATTTATCTCACCCATTCAATTTCATCGTTCTCTTCCCTCTCATCACTGTCATCTTCCAAATTACTGAAAGCAAACATGAAGACAGCGCTCCCTGACTGACACTAATTGAAGACGTTGATGCCCCCCCCCCCCCCCCAAGAACTCTTTCAGTTCATTTGAATATTCTGATAAATGTCAAACAAACCGAAATCATGTATTCAAACATTGTCTAGGAACTGATGGGCAGTGGTTGTCACTTTTTAAAACAGCAAGCCTTTACTAAACATTTATTTGAAAAATATATATGTTTAGCTAATTAAATATCATGTATCATGATGAACAGCGTACTATAACTGTCCACAATGTTGATTAGATCTGTGGTTCATTTTAATAAGTAAAACATTAACACTTTTTCCCTTAAGTGAGATGTTTAGAAATGGCAGCGGGTTAAGAAGCAATGGGTATTTTATTACAAAAAATTTGTGAATTATTTAATCAGCTGAACCACTCATATTTTTCACTGTATTGTCCATTACAGCACAGAGCTGAATAAGCAATTGTTAGCAGTTTTACTGTAAGGTAAGACAAATGCTTTAGTGATTTGTGCTATAAAAAAAACATTCAAAGTTCAACTAAACAAATGCAAGCTCTTAAGAAATGTGTTTTTTCACTCTATGTCTAATGCAATGAGGAACGACAAATGATGAATTATGTTTTAGACACGGGGTCACAGACCGCTTTTGAAAAATGTGGTTTACCTCTGATGGATGTCTTGCAATTTTCTCTCAAGGTGACAGAGACAAACAGCCTTTTCGTTCAATGATGCTTTAGCCTGAGAGACCTTGAGATTAACATCTATGTTTAAGAGAGAGTGAGAGAAGGACCAAGGTACAAGAGAGGCAAGACACAATAAAGGAGGGATATGTCCAACACAGTCTCATGTCAATGGATCAATGGATTGATTATATCAACTCAATTTTTACTTTTATTAGCGCAGATAAAACTCTACCCGCATAGGGTAAGATTGAGGAAATTAGGAACACCTGGCGTGAAACATTTTTGTTTTGAGTTTTCCTAGACGAAGCGTATATTGTTGTAGCTGCTTTACCTTATTGTTGATGCTTCGTAGTCGCAATTCCACAGACTGTGCAGGAAATAGGAACATTCATTTCCGTTCAATTTACTCTGCGGTAGAAACAGGGAAACAATTTATTATAACGACAAGTTTATATATGTGCTAATAAGAACTCGGGTTATTTTGCAACAGCCTGCATGGGTGCTGGTGGCACAAAAACTTAACCTGCTGAATCCGCTGTGCGTAATTTTGGCTCGGCAGTGTGATACATCACACCAATTAGAGAGTGCAGATGAAACGGGGCACCTGCTGCCTTCAGCTGGCTGTAAAGAAAGTCACCATAGAGTGAAGGAAAGGCCATTAACAGAAGCTACTAACTATAGGTGGATTACAGAGCTGCTAAGAATCACTCGATAATATTTATTCTGCCATGCTGGCATCGATGCTATAATCAAAATCCAATTGTTTTTCCTCTACTGCGGGATTGCGTCAGCTTGTCGAAAAAGGAAGTATGAATGTGGAAAATTAGCAAAATATAAATAAAAGGGGGGTTTTCTGATTTTAAATAAAAAAAAAGATTATCCTTTTGTTTTCTTTATTTTTCTACTCAGCTCTCTGTTAACTGCCAGCCCAACGGTTGGATTGCTGCTGTTCAATAAATTAGATGTCATCCTTGTGAAGCAATCTACTCCTAATTAAGTGCCTCAACACACACACACACACACACACACACACACACACACACACATAACCTTAAGGCAGAGTTTATACGGCTGGACACGGGTCTCCAGGGTCAATTATGGCAGTGTAATGATTGTAATTGGCTAATTTTCAGCCCATTACCCTATTTTATGTCTCATGCAGCGGGCTGTAATTTAGTGACGGAATGATGGCTGGTCCGGTTGTGGGTGATAGATGATAGTCAGCGCTAGAAAAAAGGAGGGCTCCGTCATTAATATGGTGTCTAGGAATGAGCTGTCACCAGGGCCACCAGGGCCACGCACAGCGAAAAAGTGGAGGACGAGAGGCAGGAGAGACTGACACAATGAAGGCTGTGGGTTCAAGATTAAATGTTTTAAATAAATGTATTAAAAAACATATTTAAAGCTATAGTGCGTAACACTTTCATCTAAATAAATGTTGGTTACATTCATGACATTGGCAAATTAGTTGACCCAAAGTTGATCAAGCCTATCAGCTTCACAAAATGTCTGTATTTCTCACTATGGCAGCCTTTAGAAAGCCAGACACTGGGGCAGGAGCTCAAAAGGCACCCACAAAATGTTTCAGTTGTTGATTCTCTTACTAAGAAGAAACCTGGACGTACAGCAGAATGAATGTCCATGCACAAACACCGAAGGTTTACCTCATGTAGATGCGCAGACAGTGTTGTTGTAATTACTCAGAATTCCTCATGGGGCGACAGAAGTTACGCACTATAGCTTTAAGCTAACTGTCTACACAATGTCTTGGTGCATTTCTCTATTTCCACTGTCCTTCCTGGCCCCTCTGCTCAGTGTACATGGCTCACATTTTGGTATACAAATCACAGTGCAGAGCTAGATCACCTCTGAAGTGGTCTCACTGGATCTGACAGCTGTGCGGGTCTAAAAAGGATGTTTGTATGTCTTCATCCGCCACTGTGCCTTGTGTCAGCTATTCAGACAAAAGGGGGAGGCGTTCTCTCTTTTCCAGAACTGCTGGACGGTGTGAAAGGCAATTCCAAACGAGTGACAGAGTAATGGACGCTGGCAGCGAGGGCCATCATTCAAGTGCTGAACAGAACCGAGTCTAGGCTTCTAGCTAACATGTACTTTTGGCCTATGTCATGCCTCAGCATGGATTTCAAATGACCCTGCTTCCCCTCTCGTGCAGAACACTGTTTTACTGGAAATTACAGTGCACATGCATCGTATCTAGATGATGTCAGTTACTGTAAGTATTTTTGAGAATGTTGTTAAAATGTCACCGCTGATACAATGCTGAACTATTCTGAAAAAAGAAAATTCTTAAGCTGATTGTGTAAGATGTTAGAGAAATGTGGCAATATAAAGAGTGAAGGCTGTTTGTGAAACAAGTTAATAGAATAGCACATTTCTCCCTCTGTACCGGATGGCGTGGGAAAACTAGTAATGATATAACCTCAAAATAAATATAGATCAAATGTCATCCGTCAACAGGTATTACATACAGTTCATAGTTATTTTATTGAATTATTTGAGAATGTGGTTCAACTGTGCCCATGCGCTCAAGATCCATATGCCGTAAGGATAACCATGGTATGAAAAGCATGACACTTCGCAGCTTCTAAACTGAACAATGATTTCTTGTACAGTGATTAGCATTCCCTCACAGGTTTTAAGTCTAGTGTTGCATCCCTGAGGGTTTTCTTTGTCTCTGCTAATTGTGAGAGAGTAAGTGAGAATAAAGGCAAAGTGAAAAAATAGGGAGGAGGGGGAATATGGAAAAGTCCCTTATCTAAGTTCCCATGACACAGACAGATGAAGACAGTCTAAAAACCAACCCCTTCCCTGCCCTTCTAAGACCTTTGGTTGACCTTTTTCTGTCATTTAACTCTATCACCAGCCGGGCTGTCGCTCCCTACCGAGGTGAGGATTTTGTCAGCTCACAGTCAATACGTGTGAGGTATCATGTGGTGACAGGTTCTGGTGTGGAGATGAGAGAAGAAGAAAAAAAACATATGTCCGCTTCTACGGACGAAGAAAGTGTCAGTATTGCACTGTTTTTTCATGGTGTGTGAAATGTCTCTTGGGCTTTTTGACTGTTTCGAGTTGGCACATTATCAACATTTTTGATTGTGTTTTTTATTAGACGGTGTCCATGTCGTACTCATGAGAGCAGTTTAGGGTTAGATATTTTCAAAAATATAAAAAAATATCAAGGTTTAGGATTGCAAATCACCGATGCTCTTTATTTACAGATTCTTATTCCAAGATCGTGATTTCCACTCAGGAGATTTGTGTTTGCAATATGTTTTTCTTTCCTGTGTATTTTTGTACAACCTGGCTGTCGTTTCCAGTTTCACAGTGATTTAATGGTAGCATGTACAAATGAATGGAACTGAACATAGGACAAATGATCAAACATGGCAGCGACGCATGCATGAGCTATTGCCTGCCCTATTCTATGACAAACATAACTAACATTCAGAGATCAATGAAAGATGACAGATTAGGTTATTTTAACCTCGGCTGCATATGAAAACTACACTGCTTATTGCCTTCTATCAAGATGTTTTCTCTCGATTGACCTTCCTGATGAATGCATGTGGTATCACTCCACACCCTGCCTGCTGGCCCTGAATGACGGACAGTGTGCAAACGCATTAGCATGCGAGAAGGGGCTCTCAAATGCCACCTGTTAGGTTTTATTGATGTTGTGTTTGCTTTAACCCAATACAACAGTTAAACATCTATACTGTAAGATATCATGTGGAAATGATTATATACCCAAGTGTTTATTACATATGAAAGGAAAAGAGAGAAGAGGAGAAAAAGAGTGCAACAAAAGAGATGGATACATTATTTTATTCCTGTGGTTTGTATAAAGCTGACATACCAGCCCCCTTTTTGTTGCATCTTTCAGCTGATTTCAGATTATTGTTTTGGGTTGCCAGTCCCAGATGAACACTATACATTTGAAGGCCGATGTTTTCAGCAAACAAGCGCACAGAAGATCAGAATGACGATGTAAGTAAATGTCATAATACTGTAGCCAGCCAGACCGGAGCTATTGTGCCCTCCATTTATATAAATATAACATAATACAGTACAACCAAACCCCATACTACATCCTTTCAAAATGATTATAACGTTGGATCAACACAAACTTAACCTTGTAACCTTCACTGCCAGGACTGATGTGTTAGCGAGTGTATTACTTTAAGCTAGGTTTACCTATTCAACTGACAACTGGGTGTTTATTTACAGTATCTCACAAAAGTGAGTACACCCCTAACATTTCTTCAAATATTTCATTATATCTTTCCATGCGACAACACTGAATAAATGACACTTTGATACAATGTCAAGTAGTCAGTGTACAGCTTGTATAACAGTGTAAATTTACTGTCCCCTCAAAATAACTCGACACACAGCCATTAATGTCTAAACTGCTGGCAACAAAAGTGAGTACACCCCTAAGAAAAAATGTCCAAATTGGGCCCAAAGTGTCAATATTTTGTTTTGCCATCATTATTTTCTAGCACTGCCTTAACCCTCTTGGGCATGTAGTTCACTAGAGCTTCACAGGTTGCAACTGGAACCCTCTTCTACCCATTCATGACGACATCAAGGAGCTGGTGGATATTAGAGTCCTTGCGCTCCTCCATCTCCCGTTTTAGGATGCCCCAAAGATGCTCAATAGGGTTTAAGACTGGAGACATGCTTGGCCAGTCCATAACCTTTACCCTCAGCTTCTTTAACAAGCCAGTGGTCGTTCGGAGGGGTGTTTGGGGTCGTTATCATGTTGCAGTACTGCCCTGCGGCCCAGTTTATGAAGGGAGGGGATCATGCTCTGCTTCAGTATGTCACAGTACATGTTAGAATTCAATGAACTGTAGATCCCCAGTGCTGGCAGCACTCATGCAGCCCCAGACCATGACACTCCAACCACCATGCTTGACTCTAGGCAAGACACACTTGTCTTTGTACTCCTCACCTGGTTGCCGCTCCACACTCTTAACACCATCTGAACCAAATAAATGTATTTTGGTCTCATCAGACCACAGGACATGGTTGCAGTAATCCATGTCCGTAGTCTGTTTGTCTTCAGCAAACTTTTTGTGGGGTTTCTTGTGCATCATCTTTAGAATAGGCTTCCTTCTGGGATGACAACCATGCAGACCAGTATGATGCAGAGTGCGGCGTATGGTCTGAGCACTGACAGGTTGACCCCCCACCCCTTCAAGCCCTTCAGCAATGCTGGCAGCACTCATACGTCTATTTTCCAAAGCCAACCTCTGTGTACGACGCTGACCATGTGCACTCAACCTTCGTAAACTGGGCCGCAGGGTGGTATTGCAACATGATAACGACCCCAAACACACCTCCAAGACGACCAGTGGCTTGCTAAAAAAGCTGAGGGTAAAGGTTATGGCCTGGCCAAGCATGTCTCCAGACCTAAACCCTATTGAGCATCTTTGGGGCATCCTCAAATGGAAGGTGGAGGAACGCAAGGTCTTTAATATCCACCAGCTCTGTGATGCTGTCATAAATGGGTGGAAGAGGGTTCCAGTTGCAACCTGTGAAGCTCTAGTGAACTACATGCCCAAGAAGGTTAAGGCAGTGCTGGAAAATAATGGTGGCCACACAAAATATTTACACTTTGGGCCCAATTTGTAAATTTTTTCTAAGGGGTGTACTCACTTTTGTTGCCAGCAGTTTAGACATTAATGGTTGTGTGTCGAGTTATTTTGAGGGGACAGTAAATTTTCACTGTTATACAAGCTGTACACTGACTACTTTACATTGTATTAAAGTGTCATTTATTCAGTGTTGTCCCATGGAAAGATATAAAGAAAAATGTGAAGAAATGTGAGGGGTGTACTCACTTTTGTGAGATACTGTATATTCAGCATATCCATCATGAATTGATCTAAAACCACAGCCCAGGTATGCTGTGGTTTCATATTGAGTCCTTTAGTTAAGCTTGGCAAGTTTTCAAAATAGATTTGGCAGTCGTGCTGTTTTTTCTTACCATCCAAGTAGTAAGAAACTTGGCGACAGTAGCAGAGATAATTCAATAAATGGCTCTAGCTTTGGGCCAACTTGGGGTTGCTTAACAGCTTGTTTGCATTGCTCAGTTGTTGTCACAGTAACACGGAATGGAGTGCCAATATATTCATCCGAGGTACCAATAAAACCTTTTTTAATTAGTTGAGGCAGTGTTGGTCTGTGCATCTCTGCGTCACACTTTCAAAGAGATGCATACATAACACTTCCCTTGAAATGCAGCCACACATACGTCATTTATTGAAGGGTCAAAATAGTCCGCACTTGGGCAGTCAAGTCGGTTTTATTTTATATAGACCCAAATGATAAATGTTTAATATAGACCCGTGAGTGTGCGTGTGTGAGCAGTGGATGCATGTTTGTGTGCAGTGAATGAAAGAGAGTGTGTGTGTGTGTGTGTGTGTGTGTGTGTGTGTGTGTGTGTGTGTGTGTGTGTGTGTGTGTGTGTGTTAGTGTGCTTGTGAGCATGTGTGTCTTCTGTGAAGCAGTGAGCCGTGTCCCCTTCTCTTCTCAGTGAGCTGCTGAGCTGACAGAGGTCGTAGTCAGAGACACCTTGACATTTACAGCTCAGAGGCTTACGGAGACTCCCTGCTGTAGTGTGTGATTATCTGAGAAGCCTGCAATCCAAAAGACAGGGATGTTGGAAATGCCTAAGTAGAAAGAGAAAAGAATCACAAAGAATGTCACTTCAGAAGAGAGAGGAGGAATTCAGATGGAACGATAATGTGAGGATGATGTTTGGTTTGAGAAGGTTGACTGAGACGGAGAGCATGTTGGCTTGGGAGAATGGTCAAAGTGAGGTGATGTGAGTGTCCTGTGGAAATTCAAAAATTTGTATTCAAAATGACAAGCAAGACCTAAAGTAAAAGGCCTCAAACATACATATTCTTGGTTAATGAAGACATACTTTTCTGAAAAACAAATTTATGGATTGAGATGCATGTTTAAACAGACATTCATGACCGCTTAGGGATGGCAGAGGATATGTTTAATTGTAGTCCATCTAAAGTGAACAATGTAAGTATTTTTCTCACATCACCACTGTCTCTAAAGTAGCCTACAGCTTCTCTGAGCTAGCAGCATGTAGAAGCTGTGGAATCTTTTTAATGTTATATGAATTAGTAGACTTAAATGTACAAAGAACACAAACTAGATACATGGTACGCAGGGACTGAATACACATTATTTGCTTATTCAAATAATTGTAAATCTCTCAGACTTTTCTGTAGCATGTGAAGACGTGTTCTTTAAAAATATGTTCTCATGACGTAACCTAATATTAGAATGGTTTCTTCTCAGATGATGAATTACTACAAATCAATGGGATTCAAATGTGCATTTGGTTCCTTCAAAATTTCATCTTAGATCAGTGTAACCCTAGCTGAAACTCTCAACAAAGCAATTTGCATGTATGTGCGTTTGATAGAGAACACCATCACACACATGAATGAATCTCTGAAATTAAAAACACTCACATCTTTCAAAAAGCCATTTTAACCGTCAACTGATTGTGACCCTCGGAGCGCAGTGAACTGTCAGTTTAGGTGAAACAGTAGGTGACTGAGGAACATGGGAGGAAGGTGAGAGAGAGGGTAAGGAACAAGAGTGGGTGAGACGTGTCAGGAGGGAGAGGGGGGTGGGGGCCAACGGAGGGCAAGGCTGAGCCGTGCATCTGAGTGCCGATGTTAAGAACTAAATAATTGCTCAACGCTGTGAAATCTACTGCAGAGGAACTGGAGAGGGAACATGGGGAGGAGAAGGTGATGAGCAGGAGGAGGGGGTAAGCACACAGAGATAGCTCCAGAGGTTGAAAGTGCTATTTTCTGCTTAAATTAGTTATCCCACACACTAGAAGTCATCTCTCGCTACATCCTTCCACCTACTTTCTATCTATCTCTCTCCCCATGCAGCTTCTCCTCTCCCTCTACTTGTTTTGTGTATCTGTGACCTCTCCAGTACATCATGTCACTGTTACCCTGCCCAGGGCTCATCATGCCCCATGGTGTACCTTTTCTGTTTATTAGTTGTTTTTTTATATTCCCTATCGTCATACCCGTGCCCTAACACTGACACTGTCTAATCACTCTGAACCACTGAAGTGAAAAACCATGCTTACTCTGTGGTCCAACTTTTGATGCGCCCTGTCGGACAAAGTGCCTCTATCACACACACACACACACACACACACGCACGCACGCACGCACACACACACACACACACACACACACACACACACACACACACATAGACACAGACTCACACACACGCGCACACACACACACACACACACACACACACACACACACACACACACACACACACACAATTTCCAGCTTAATTTCATTAACAGCCTCCTGCCTCCTTTACTTTATTCTGCCTACATGATTTAATTGGTAACGTTTGGGGTTGAGCGACTAGCTCAAGGCAAGTTATTACCCAGTCTCAAATCCATGACCTTTCAGACACAAGTAGGCCTCTCTTAAAAAAGTGCAACTTAAACTACTGATAGTTGTGTCTGAACTCTTCTTATCCGTTTAAAAACTCTTTAAATGCCTTTCAGAGCTCTACGCTTCAGCATTTAAGTCACAGCTACAATTACCTGCTTCAATCACCAGGCAAAGCCAGCAGGCACAGTTCATCTGATGAATGCTAATCCCACAACTTTTCAGAGGCTGCAATTACAACTAATTGCATCGCAGACCACCAAAGCCCCAAGCAGAGTGAATGTGTATTGTCTGTGCGATATTGAATTCTCCCTATATTGTGTTGTTGAAGGCATTTGTGGTCCTGATAAGTAGATAACCTGAAAGTGTGTGTGTGTGTGTGTGTGTGTGTGTGTGTGTGTGTGTGTGTGTGTGTGTGTGTGTGTGTGTGTGTGTGTGTGTGTGTGTGTGTGTGTACGTGCGTCTGTCTGTCTGTCTGTGTGTTTGCATGTGTGCATGTGCTTCTTGTCTGTGTGAGTTTCTGATTTGTCACCCTGAGGTCAAGTGGATGGTGCGACAATCTCCCAAATGCAATTAGGAAATTGCCGGCTATCTGAAGAAGTCCAGCGAGACTCTGATGAATTGCTCCTGCATGTCTCTCTTTAACTGACAGGAAGCCCACTGCGGCCGCAACCGCTCCACAAATGAATGCACCCATGCACACAGACTCACACACAGCATTGTGTGAAGTGAACGCTATAGCCTGTTTAGTGTGCCAGACTGATTAAAGGAAGTGATGGAGATTGTTGTTTCTTTACAGTGAGATTTTTCATTTCAGAATTTCCTGGTTGTGAACTAGGAAATCCATGCTGCTGTTTTTGCATTAAAAGTCAAGCGAGGAGTTATTGCCTGTTATAGCTCGATTGTGAGGACTATTATAAGTAATTTAAAATCGGCCTATATGGCTGTTCTTGATTTATTTGTGTGTGAGTGCATGGGTGTCTGTGTGAACAGGGGTGCTTTTAATCAATACGGTGTGTGTACATGTTAGTATTCAAAGAGTGGGCCACTTTGTGGGTGCACATTCATAATGTTAAGCATATCATAATGTGTATGTGTCATACAGCAAATTGGATACTTTTGAATGTAACTAAACCTCTTATTCTTTTGTAATGAATTTCTAACAGCTTTTTGCGATTTTTCTCCCTTCTCTTTCTTTATCTTTCTTTGGTGTAAAATTGTATAGATAAGCTTTGAGTGTATGTCTAAAAGGCCAGCTAAAAAAATGTCAACTATTGACAAATCTACAGAGCCACCACTGACATTTGAAAACATATCCTTCAGTTAACTGCCGGCTGCTCACTTTCCTCAGCGTGTCCTTACCCAAAAACCTTGAAACAGTCAAAGAGAAAATAGCATTAAAGCAAACAGGAGAAGGCTTGGTGGGAGCCCTCATTTGTTTTCATCCTCATCCTTCTCTTCTACTCCCTCTCATACAAAACCTTAAAATGCAGGGGTAGAGGGAAAACTGCTTTCATTTATTATAAAACAGGAACTGCTTATAGCTAATTTGGCATGCTTTTTTTTTCTTTTCTTTTTTTACTTTTATTTGAGTGGTTTTATGTTTTTTTTTTACATATGGACAAAAAAAACAGAATAAGTAAACATATACAATACATACACAAAACAAAACCTGGCATGCTTTTAATGGAAAAAAATAAATGATAAAATATTAGTTGAAAAGTTCATGAATAATCCAGTCCAATTGTGGCATCGGTGTGCATTATAAAGTTATGCGTTTTTTTTTTAATTTTTGGACAGCAGTAGCCTGGACAGAATATCCAAAAAAAAAGCATAGTTTGAAGATGCCATTACAATGACAACATACTCAGTCTGGCTGGAAGTAGTCGTTCCTCCAATTTCTTTTCTACTGAGGAGTGTGCGGGGACAGCTGGGTTGATTGGAGCTCCAGACCAGGAGAAGACTTACTAAACATTTCCCTTGTTTGCTCAGTCATACATGGCCGTGTGCTCCATATGTCACTATGGTATTTAGAGCAAGCAGAAAGCAATCTCTGATGGCTACAATGAACTGCACAAAGATTAAATCCAAAAAGCACAATCCTCACCAAGGATCTGCTGACATTTTAGAAAACAATTGCATTGCAATGAATACTCATTTCAAAGAATATGTTATTTTTTCAGTATAATGCTTCACAACTGGAAAACTAGGATCTTGCATAATTTTTTTTACTTAGTTATTTCAGCAATGAAATACAGAGCCAAACTGTTCAATCAATAGTGTGTATTTTTGGAGCCTACTTTACCATAATGTACAGTATTTGTTTGCATGAACTCCATCTGCAAGTTTGTATTCACACAGTGCATTTGTGTGCGTGTGTTAGTAGTTAGGTTATAGTAGGATGCAATGTAATCTGGACATTAATTAAACCAGAGAACAGGGGTGAATCTGAGGCTGGAGAGTGAAGGAATCAGGGCTTAAGAATGCCTGATAGTCTGTCTGCTTAGAAACTCGCTTTAATCAAGGTCTCACAGTTCCTCGAATCACACACACACCCGCACACACACCGAGTCAAATCTTGATACTCAAGCTTTTATGTCTAATGCCCTTCGCAGAGACAGATGAACAGGCACAGACACACCAGATGGAGTCACAACAGTATTTGATTAAGACGAGGAATTAACATGATTGAATTTTCCAGTTTCTCTGTTGAGGCTTGACTGAGAGAGAGAGACAGAGAGAGAGTTCACTTAACTGCTAACATCTAAAGAAAAGAGATGTCTCTTTTTGTAGGGCACCAATTGGTTAGGTGTCAGCTTGTCACTCCAGATATGAATTCAAAGGTTTCATTCCTGGCCGCAATTTTTTTTTTTTCAGCTCGTGCCACCCGTGGGTCACATCATTGGACAGCATGATATAATTTTCTTTTATTTTCATTCTGATGATACACAATTATACCTCTCCTTTAACCCAAAGGACTCAAGCAGCCTTTTCTATTTTACATAATTGTCTTCTTGACATCGGGGGAGACGAAGCCTCCAGTTGAAGGTGAAGACAGAAATAATAATCAGCAGTCCTGACTCCTGACCACCATTTATGTTTTTATACGTCATACTGATTTTTTCGCGGCGCCTGTGTAGTTTTTTTTTATCATGTTGCTAAGGTCAACACAGTCATTACCAGACAGCTTTTCACATCCTGTTGAGATTATTATAGTGTTTCACTTGAAGCTTATTTATCATCACAGTATGTCATCCCCATATATCTGACTCATATTCTTCCCCGTTTGTACATGTCGTTCAACTTTCATTTTGATCCTTCTTATAAAATGACTGATAAGACTTGAGAGACAGCGCCAAACATTTTGACTAGTCATATTATTGGTTTGTGTGTGATGGCGAACTTTGAGGTTCTTTAATAGAAAAGAATATATAATTGTTATTTGTGCTGTGTAACAATGTATGCTACATGTAGAAAGATGGATCGCTAACCATTGAAAAGAAAAGTGATTCTACCTGGCTATTTTAAATCTATTTATCTACTCTTTGTCCTGGCAAATTAATTGTGATTCATAATATTGTCGAGATAAGATCTTCAAAATATTCTTTAAACTGAAAAACAAACTAGAATCATTTTACCTTAACAAACACATATTTTTATTGCATCATACCGTAGTGGTAGGAGACACGTTTGGCAAGTCTTTAGCCATGTTGACAGGTTTATGATTTAGGATTGACTGTAAAGAGACATTTCAAAATAAATCAGGAAATCAATACATGACTCTAGATTTGAGAGCAAGACAGCTTTTTCAAGGCACTCATGTAAGGATATTCTCAATTATCCAGATTCATTATTATCAAAATAATCGTAATTCAGCGTGATCGACATATTTCAAGTGTTTTTTTAAATTTTTTATCACGATTTGTGATAAAATCTTTTATGCTGTAAAGTTTAAGCTTTGTTTTTATTCAAGTGTTCATTAGTGTTTTGTTTTTTGGAAAGATTTATACAATTTTTATACAAACCAAATTATAAGCAACATGCAAAGCTTTTATGTGGTATATATTACTGGCTAGAATTTTGGTTCAAAAACCTAATATGGAGAGTACAGAGTAAATATACCCACTTAATACAAATGAAAGTATACTTAGAGGCATGTCAAATTATCTATAGAAATGGGATTAAGGAAAATCTCAAAACTCTCTGTAGGGGAGAACGGGGTTATATGTCACACGGGTTGGTTGTCACAATCGTTATACCTCGGAACCAGAAGGTGCTGTCTGTGAAATTTTGGTATGTAAATATCCAGAATTGGGATCAGAGGTCACCTACATAGTCTTCCTTGGAGTTAGACTGCTGAATTTGAGGTGAGAGGACTGTTTGTGTTTATCATGTCAAATGTCAAATGAAAATATTTAGCTCCTCAGTATTTTTCTTCTCGGCTTTCCGTAGATGTGCCTACAGTGTTGTTGTAATTACTCAGAATTCCAGAGGGGTGAAAAAGTTACGTACTATAGCTTTAAATTATATTTTGAGCCCTTTTTTGCCCCATAAAATCAGCCATGGATATTTTAAAACTAAGTGAAAGTAATTGCTATTTTCAACAAATAGCAAACTTGTAAGAAATTAAATGCCCTGTCAACTGCTGTTACTCTCGGTAGGATACACAAATATGTTTCGGCTCCTTGTGTCAGCGTGTTAGTTTGTGGAGAATCTTTTTCTCATTAATTGTGTCCGTCTCGTCCGTTTCCATCATATTTGCGATTTAACGTCCCATGAAATACATGTTTCCTGACAGCTTGACATTTTCTGTCGATGCAGCGTTTGCTGCTCAAGCTTCCTGTGGAGCGCCATCTACTTTAGATGAACTTTATTATCGAATCGTTCTTGCTGACACTTCCACTTCCACTTTACTCTCAATCTGCCTTGGCAACAGGCCAACCCCTCCACACATACCCTCCCACCCCCCAACCTCAAGGCAAAAATCTATGATATTTACTTTGAAAAGAGAACACTTTCCGTAGTGATGTATAAAGCCCCAAAAGATTAGACTTCCTTTCATCCACACACACCACAGCGGGGTGAAATGACAGCAGTCCCTCATGGTGTGGCCCGGCAAGAGGCAAACGAAGTGGCAGGAACGGAAGTGTGTATGTGTATATTTAAAGTAGCTTACACGTTTGCTGACACGGTGGAAAATCCGTCTGAAATCTCTGTTATTGCCACATAACGTTGCCACATCACATTCCTCCTCATCCTCCTCATCTCTCTCTCCTCTCTCTATAGCTCTCTCTATCGTTCCCCCACTACTTGAATCTGTTACATGTTCCTGTAAAATGTAATCCAGAGAAATGAATTGGCCACAGCAGATGAAAATGGATTTGCTCCCCACCCCAAACTGTTGAAGTTGAAGTACCTCCCCCCCTGCTAAGGCAAGTTTATGCACAAGGGCCGACGCAGTTTATTATAATCACTGGTATTTTCAAACCACCAATCCTCTCTTTGGTACAATCTAAAACCACATTTGCTCAGTTTGTGTGTATGTATCCAAATGTGTATGTGCCTGCAGGATCAAGGCCTGCCTGCTTATCGCCCCCCCCCCCCCCCACCCCCCTTAAGTACAACCCGCTGTGTACGTTATTATTTTTCTATACATACAAACCACATCCCACACTGACTGCCATATTGGAGACATTTTCATTTTCGATAACAGCTCAAAGGGCAAGAGCACGAGGAGGACTGGCCATCTTAAAAAAATTGGTAGGGGGGATCAAACCTTGGAAGCCGACTGTGTTTGGCAGCATCATTATTTTTGGGAGCAGTGGATTTGAAAAAGGTTGTATCAGGTTAAAAGGAAGTCAGGGAAGGGAAAATAAGTGGAGAGAGCCCATTGGGAGACGAGGGAAAATAGAAGTTGTGAAGAAGCCACGGGTGAGAAGGACCTTTTGTCATTGTGTTTGTCGGTTGGGGGTTCGAGCATTGCGGGGAGAAAAAAAATTCCCATAGCTAGGTTAGATAGATTTTTGTTTCCGCTGCGTCCCCCACTATGTTTCTGAGAGATATCAGCCAGAGCAGGGTCGGATTAGCTGCAGCTTTGTCGCTCCCTGTGTATGTGTGAGGAGATATCCCCAAAATGAACACTTGTGCAAGGGATGAACTCCGCCGATGATTCAAAAGACTCACACAACCAGATCTATCTACACACACACACACACAGAAACACATACACAAGTCGTAGGCTACACAATGCACTGGAATACGATAGGTACTGTGGGGAACAATCGCGAAACATGACGAATTTCTCTTTATTTTTTATTTGAGCTGCCACAGTTTGACACGTATCAGAACTTATTTTTCTCTTAACTACACCCCAGGAGCTGTGTGTGCCAAGTGTTTTTCTGCGAGCAACTCATGCCGACAAAGATCACTAGGGTATGTCAAGAAATAGGGCTTAGAATGGAATTTGAAGTGATAGAAAGTGTCAGCAGTGTGTGTATTGTTAGTATTTACTTCATTACCCCACGGTTTGATTCATCCTGGACTATGTGTGGGAAGCTGCTGCTGCTGCTGCTTGGTTTGAGGAAAAACAAAGAGGAAAACAAACAGAGAAAGATAATAAGATTTTGACAGCAGCAGTCGCGTGAAGGAAAAACATAGTAAAAAAAGAGTGTCCAGTTAGTGGAAATGTTTCCCCATGCAATTTTTTTTTCTCAATGTTTGCTTGTTGGTCCAGATTTAGTTTGTCACTTTCTAAGTCTGATAGTTATTCCGCCTGCTTCCACTTCAAGCACCGAGAGTTGCCAATGTCTGTCCATGGATGAGCCACATGTTGAGCAACATTTTCACCCTCTGCATGGGGGAATAAACATGTTGAAGCTCATTATGTCTCTATGTGGTTTTATCCTTTTCTGCCCTTTTGTCTTCTTCAGAGCCCAAGAGTTCCATTTCCTCCTTTTTCCCTCTGGGTAAAGATTAGGTTTATTAAAGATATCCGACCGATAGCACTGATAACCTACTGCGTGTATTGTCGCTGGCTCATGCAATTTTTAACTAAATGTTTATCTCTCTCCCACCCTGTCACTGTGGCCACACACTGTTTTTGTTAGAGTTGCATACTTTTAATTTGCTGCTGACACAGCACGTGTCATTGGTGTATACAATCGATTGAAAGTGCCGGCTTGATTTTTGGCACACATATTTGATGAAGCGTTTTTCGCCCAGGGAAGAAATCCTCTTACATACTGTACATAGTGTAGCTATGTCTTATCCTTTACTTACTAAAATTAAACATCCTTATCTCTCTCTTTCCATGTCTTTTCAGGGGAGATTTGTGCCTTCAAGATCTATGGTCAGGAAGCCCCATTCGAGGCGGTGGTGTTGAATCGCACATCAGGAGAAGGAGTCCTGAAGGCCACTAGCCCTGTGGACTGTGAGAGCCAGAAAGAGTACACCTTCATCATCCAGGCCTACGACTGTGGAGCAACATCCAACGGGGCGGACTGGAAGAAATCCCACAAGTGAGTCAGCGAAACGTCTGTTCATGTGTTGGTGGTGTACATATAGTTAAATGAGTTTTTTTGTGTGTGTGCTTTCCCCCCCCCCCCCCCCCCGAAAAAAATTCAAATGACTTACTGTATAAATTACTGTATAAGCTGATTAATCATGTAAACAAATGAGATGAGCGAGATTTCGCTCCATGTGTACTGAAGCAGTTGGTTTCAGTTCCGATGTTTTATTTCATTTTGAGAGAATTTGGGGTTTACAATGAATATTGTCTTTGCAACTATCCACTTCAGTATCTTGTCCGGAGGAAGGGACAAGAAAATCACATCAACAAAAAAAAATTAAAATTGTGTTAAGATGATGTTAGAGAGTTGTTGTTTTCGATTCTGTTTTAACACTTTGTGACTACACCAACTCTTGAGCCACTGTCTATCTTGCCTGTTTGTATCTGAAAGTTTCTTTCTGCCTAAAAAAAAAGTAGTAAAATTGGTTATTGTCAGATCCTGTAATGAAGCTGTCGCACACTGCTAATTAGCATTTATCTAAGCACGACTCACTCGCCCAGCTGTCAAAAAATTCTGATTTGAGGTGGGCGGATATTAATGGCAATAACCGAAAAATGCCATACAAACAGATGTTAAGTATTTAAGACAAGTGACAAGGGCAGCTGAATCCGTGTATCTTCTTTCAATCCATATCCGTTTGGAAATCAAAACACGAAAAACGAAAACAACAGTTTGATTTCATGTTTTAATAATTTTCTTCATTCAAAAAAATAAAAAACTGACTGTTTTATTCAAAATATGCCTGTACAAACATGAATTGACATACATACGAAAATGTAAAAGGAGACAAACAGAAAATGTAAAAAATGGGCATTTTCAAATTCGAAGTTCCAAATAATAATTTATATTAATCAGCGGGCTAGAGCGTCCCGCTGCCACAATGCCACGAGCTATGTGCGGCCAGCGCCGTGATGGCTCTGACCCATAGACTGTTTTCTGACCGTGGCTATCTCCGTCTTTTAAGTAGGCTAAAGCCTCTTGCCAGTATTGGAAACGCATGGCAGATCTAACCCTGCCGAACCGTGCTGAACCAAACTGTGCTGCTCAGAAGAAACGAGGCATGATCTAAACAGCGACAGACAAACAGCTGTTGATCCAGATCAAAACGGGACAAACCACCAAATGTTTAATCTTTTTAGAGAGGGGAAACATATTTTGGCTGGCTGCCAAAGGCTGCTATGTCATTGTCTGTCATAGGCTACCATGAAGAGCATTCATATTTAGTTCTGCTTTCTCGCCTTCTTTTTAAGATTACTCCCATTAAGATAACATTGTGACAAACAACCCCATAGTGTGAGACAACCGACCCCTTGATGGGGTTGGTTGTCACAATGTGTAAGGGTGTCTTTGATGATTCATTTCTTCTTTATTACAATAAGATAGAAAAAGTGAGGGGTACACATTTCAAGCCAACACCTTAAGCTTCAATTTAATGTAGGAATGACTATTGAAAGATGTTTAGGTGATGAGCAATTCTCACTAGAGTAAAAAGTGTGCCTACTTACCCCATTCTCCCCTATTGCCCAATATCACAGATTACAATTTGTACAATCTGTACATTATACAACACTCTTGAAGTGAAAATGGAAAAACTCCCCCTACAAAAGTAAAAGAAACCTCAGGAGGAGCAGCCCAGGTGGAATCCCTCTGCGAAAATATTATTACATATGAGATTAATTACTTAGGAACTTGGTGTTTACTACCAAAATAAAAGTGTCTATGTTACAATCTCAGCTTGAAGTTATACATAACATTTTATTTAAACTTTCATATTTATTTTCTGTTTACTCATGATCTCTCAGTGCGTCAGCAGTGACAGCTTAGACCTGCTGTTCTGTTCTCAGGATACGTCCCCCCTATGGCCCATCAATATTATGTATGTTTGTGTGCACACGTGTGGCAGCACTACATAAAAGAGACTGACAGGCAGGCAGAGTGGCGCCGACAGCAGCAAATCAAACCCTCTGGTCCATCAGCCGCAGACGAGGAGCTGCTAGAATAAGCTGCTGCAGGCTCCGTACTTAAAACCAAGAAGAGAGAGGGATAGAGACATTTTTCACCTCAGAGATCTGTGTAGAATTTCACACCAGTGGATGATGAATGGCAAACTGTGTGTGTGTGTGTGTGTGTGTGTGTGTGTGTGTGTGTGTGTGTGTGTGTGTGTGCTTGTGTGTGTGTGTGCTTGTGTGTGTGTGCTTGTGTGACATTATCACTGCATGACATTCTAAATAGGCCTCATTAAGCTAATGTTATTAATTAGCCAGATGTGCTCCTTAGATACACGGCGAGGTGTTGCTAGAGAAGGTCACCGATGTGGAAAACAGCATGCTACATGTAAATGATTGCTTCATTTGTATACTTTAGTGCGCAAATATTATCAGAGCGCCTGGTTAATATCTTCAGTGGCCTCTTCCCGCCGGCGAGACCGTGCAGTGTTTATGAGCATCGGGCTGTAAAAGTAAGGAGATATTGAGAAAAAAGTGGAGAGAGAAAAATCTGAACCTTTGTAAATCAATCTGGCTTTGGAAGATGGGCTGTGGTGGATGAGCCTGTTTCGGTAGGTGAGCTTGTTAAATTGAAAATTTGGATGGACATTAGATAGTAATGGGAACTAATTTCGCAAAGACACTCCAATAAACAAGACATTATGTATGCTACCTTTTAATAAGCTCTTCTCAATCTTTTTTTTGCCCTGGCATAAATCTCATTTTCCCTGTTAGCTTAGCACTAATTTACCGCTGTTCTTCGGTAAAAAAGAAAACTAAATACTTTATTTTAATCATGTTCCTTCCTCCACACAGGGCGGTGGTCCACATCCAGGTGGATGACGTCAATGAGTTTAGCCCTGTGTTTCGGGAGCCGCTGTACAAGGCATCAGTAACAGAAGGAAAGATCTACGACAGCATCTTGCAGGTATTTAGATATTATCTATTTTGAAGTTGGTAGTATTTAGTAAGCTCTGTTTGGGATGTTGTATTTGTCTACAGACGTCTCAATGTTCTGTCCTGCAGGTAAAAATTGTTGAAGAAATTTGGAAATGTTGTAATGTTACAGGTGGAAGCTTGGGACCAAGACTGTTCACCGCAGTACAGCCAGATCTGCAACTATGAGATTGTCACTGCAGGGACGCCATTTGCCATAGACCGCAATGGTAAGTGTGTGTGTGTGTGTGTGTGTGTGTGTGTGTGTGTGTGTGTGTGTGTGTGTGTGTGTGTGTGTGTGTGTGTGTGTGTTTCTTTATTTGTCAATGAACACACATAGATTCACACAGGGTTACTCACACACAAGGTTATTGATTTGAAATGGGTCTTTTCCGAATATCCCCTCCGACACAGGGCGCAATGGTAGAAATGGTGGGCACTGTAGATGTAATACCAGCCACCACTAATGTTACAACTAACATTTGTGAACTTTTGTCCGGTGCCGGGGATCGAACCAGCGACCTTAGTGGTTGGCCCCTATTTCCTCTAGTCTAGGCCATCCTACCACCTGTGTTTGTGTGTGTGTGTGTGTGTGTGTGTGTGTGTGTGTGTGTGTGTGTGTGTGTGTGTGTGTGTGTGTGTGTGTGTGTGTGTGTGTGTGTGTGTGTGTGTGTGTTTGTGTGTGTGTGTTTGTGTGTGTGTGTGTGTGTGTGTGTGTGTGTGTGTGTGTGTGTGTGTGTGTGTGTGTGTGTGTGGTCTTTATGTGGCCTGTCTTGGCTGAATGAGAAGCTGGACAGTGTTTTTAATTGCTGATGTAATGAGGAGTTATGATTGTGTCCGTGAGAAAGGGAGGAACTAGGAGATAGCAGGGACAGTTTAAGCACCCGGAGGCTTTATCCCAGACTTTTTTTTAATTGCATTACATTACTTACATTGTGGGGCACATGAGCAAAAATGTAATTGTACAATTTAAAACATTTATTTTATATACCTGACTTGATTACATTTAAAACATACATTTGATATTTGGTACCTTTATCCCATAAAGCTGTAATTTTTTATTTCAGTCATCTGTAATTCCTTCAAGAAAACCACATCGAGAACACATTAAAAATGTCTTTAATTATAAATAACTGTTATTATTAGCCCTCTCTCTCTTTCCCCTACCATTAAACAAAATAGAACAATACAAAAGAAAAATAGAACAACCGGAACTTGTGGTGAGACTGTTTACGACTGCGACTGAAAAGACCAATTGGTGAAATTGCTTTCTCAGCTAAAAACAAAATGTGTTGAAAAAGGCTGTTATTTGAAAATCATTTACGTAATCGTTTGGGTTAACCGGTTCGAAACTTTCTTGAGACACCTGATACATTTTGAATACAATAATACTGACACTGCATTTGCCTCTCTTGGACACAGAAAGCATGGTAATGTCTTGATAAAAGTCCCCAAAATAAGCCTTTCTTCTGATATACGTATTTGCACATGTTTTGTTTCTGTGATCTACTGCTGAACCTCGTTTGAACATAAGCAAGAACAAAGCCTGACTAAAGATAGACATGAGAGAGCCAGCCCAGACAAACTGAACCTAGGGATGAATCTCGGGAAAAGGCAGTGGAGAGAAACCAGCATTGTGTTAAGAAAAAAATGTGTTTCATCTAAAAAAAAAAAAAATCGTTCTGTACAGAAGGCACTGAACCAGTCGTCTTTCCATGGATGTACACACCAAACAGATTGCTGTGATTACACTAAAAATTCAGTTTGAAAATGAAACGCAAGCAGAGACGGCTGTGGCTCTTTCCTTTTTTTATTTCAGTAATATTGTGATCCGTCATTGTTGTAGCTTTTTAACCATTGCATAGCCCAAAAGTTACCCTGACAGCATCATTATTTACATTTTTAAATGTTCTTTTGTTTGTTTGTGATTGTAGACCAGTCTTTGTTGAATGGCGGAGAGTAGCCTATGTCATGTCTGATTAAGAGCTATTCTAAACATATCTGCCTGTATAAAATGTTCCGCTTTGGGATTTCCCTGAGCTTCCACATCCGCTCTGTGCTGATCTGAGTGCAGCATAATCCAAACTGAAGGAGGAATGGATGGCTTGTACCAATAGATCAGACAGAAGCGCTCACTGCTTTCTTTGTCATGTCCCTTTCTTTATTCTTGTTGCTTTTTTTTGAGTCTATCCTCCTTTGTCTTTTACTCACTCTATTTTAACAGTTACAGTTATTCGATTTTAAATCCTCCATGGCACAATAATGTTGTCTGGGAGAAACCCAAAGACACAGCAGCACACATTGTTTAGACTTACTTAATAGAACAAAGTCATTTGAATTGGAGACTTAAATGAGAGTGTTTTTTACAGTAGCCACAGTCAAATGGAGGTCTATCTCTTCCCTATAGTTCTCTATGGATTTCTATATGATTATATAAAGTGTTACCTTGTCAAATCTGGCATATACAAGATGTTTTTGTTTTTGACCTTTTGTGCATAAACCAAAGCGGGAGGTTAATGTGCACATCGACCTTAAGGAGGTACATTTTTGCATCTCGTATTTTAAGAGTGTAATATAACCAATATCTTGCGAAGATCATGTTGACTACTGCCGACCCAGATAGACCTTATTTACTGCATTTCCTCTTTCTGTTCCCCTTTCAATGATGTGAGGGAATGTGGATGTTTCTCTCCACTGCCCAGTTTAGACCTCACTGAACTAAACTAAACTTCATGCATACTGAGGCTAGAGCTATATATCGAGTATTCTACCAAGAATTGCATTGAATAATGGAGTGATCAGATAAGATGCCTGCGGGTCGTCAGGCCGTTTAATACATTACTCTGCTGTGCACACACAATAGCTATGTTTAAGTGGCTAAGCTGAGATTCTTGTGATTCGGTTGATGCAAACCATTTCAAAATTGTATCACAAAAGCAGGGACAATCAACGCATCTGTCAGAACAACAAACAAACTTAAGGCGAAGAACACACCAAGCCGACTACCGACTTGCTCGACGTTCTGCGCTTGTACAGGATGACATTAAATAGGCTGTTATCATAACATAGGGCGTAGGCTGTCATCATAACGGAGAGAATGCATGCTGCAGACACACACACACAAACACACACACATCCACAAACACAAACACACACACACACGCACATGTGGCCGCTCCTCGCCCAAACAACCCCAACTATTTCTGAAAACATTCAAAAACTTTGTGCACGGACAATCTAATGCTGTGTGCTGATTGCGTTCAGCCTACATGAAAATCCGAACATTCTCTGATTCTATCGATAGCTTCCTAAATCATGTTTGATAAAACTAATATCTGGTCTGCTGCCGTGGCAGAGCAGAGCCGGGCTAAATTCAATCGGGTGAAAAGAAGGCCGACAACATTTACAACGGCCGACGTCACCGAACAAACCGACTCATGAACGCCCCCTCAAGACTCTCCGACGATGTTCGACGACCGATTACCATGCCGATTACCGGCCCGGTGTGTCTGAGCCTTTACACATTTGAGGCAACTCACATATGAATGAGTCTCATAGTAATCCACCGAACAATAACATCCCACCCCCAAAAAACTTTGGTTTCCATACATGATCCAGTCAAGTAAACTATTAGCCTTAAACTCTTTATTACATTCATGAATCCCAAAAGGCTGCTGCCGCATCAATTGCAGTGAGCCGCCAGAATATTTCACACATTTTCTGTCACAACATAAATAGTTGCTTTCCAGAACCTTGACTGTTACTGTGTGGTTAACAGCGGCTGCAGATCAAACGGTCGTGGTAGGAGACTTTAGTAGGAGCTGTCTGAGATGCGACCTGCTCACCTCTCTTCCTCTGACATTTCAAGCTCAGCTCTTTTTCTCAGCCTCCACTGCTGTGCTCTGAGCTGATTTCCACTGTGCGCTCTTCACCTCATCTTCCCTGGTCTCTCCTTTTTTTCTCTGTTTTATTCTCTTCTGCTCCGACAGCAATCAAAGTGACATCCCTTCATACAGCAGCCGAGCCTACGGATGCAAACAACTAAAAATAGCTTCAGATGGACTCACGGTCCAGACACAGGCTAGCATGGCACAAATGACTGAAGCTGATAACCTTTGACAAAATACTAATACATGACAGTGTTTTAAAGCCTGTTTTTTTTATCTTGAGGCACATCCATGTGAAAGTCGCACATATAGATAATATGTTTATGAGCAGAGACCTCAATGCTAACGTTTAGCGCAGTCGCTAAGGCATCCTTGTAGGATTGTTGCACCTGTCTTCCTGGGGGTGTAATCGCTGATGTATTTACATTGTTTTCATCTTTGCTGGCCTCCTAAAAGGATGTTACTTATAACTGTAATTTTCCAAAATTGTAAAACAAATAAAACCCACACAACTCTGGACAGACTTTTACAAAATAAACAAGTACACCCTAGTGAATGTCAATGAGTATCTCTCTCCCTCTCTCTCTCTCCCTCTCTCTCTCTCTCTCTCTCTCTCTCTCTCTCTCTCTCTCTCTCTATCACTCTGTATGTCTGTGTGTGTTGTCTGCTCTTGACGAATATCCAACATAAGCTTGGTGGCTACAGTTGAGTAGAGCTCATACCATGCCGGGTCAATCTCAGAAAGCAAGATCAGTGGGTCACTGTTCCCTGTCTTAAACCTTTTAAAGTTGCTTGGCTTTCATGATATCCTCTCTGGTGATCAAAACCCAGATTCTACCAATTACTGTCAACAAAGCAAAGATATGCAACAAACATATTATGCTACACAATTACGGGCGCTCCGGTGGTGTAGTGGATAGAGCGCGTACCATATTGGCTCCGGCCTTTG
Organism: Hyperoplus immaculatus; assembly: GCA_949357725.1. Lineage (NCBI taxonomy): Eukaryota > Metazoa > Chordata > Actinopteri > Uranoscopiformes > Ammodytidae > Hyperoplus > Hyperoplus immaculatus. The sequence continues at coordinate 15,204,453 of OX442359.1, read as the reverse complement.
TTGCAGTGGTTGCGGATTCAAATCCGACCCATGGACATTTACTGCAGGTCATCCCCCCCCCCCCCTCTCTCTCTCTCTCTCTCCCCATTTCAACTCTGTACTGTCAAATAAAGCTTGAAAATGACAAAAAATTATCTAAAAAACAAAAAAAAACACAATTACAAGCAAACAATTCGTTCACACACAAAAAAACAATCTTAGAGAGAGAGAGAGAAAGAGAGAGAGAGAGAGAGAGAGAGAGAGAGAGAGAGAGAGAGAGAGAGAGAGAGAGAGAGAGAGAGTTGAAACACACATGGGTAAAAAGTGGCTAATAATATATAACACCAGGAACGTTATGTCGAAAAGGAGCATCATCAAGCGTCTATATTAAAACTAGCCGTCACCGGGCTGCATTCTAGGACTGTAGCAAACTCGGAATACAACCTTGTCTGGTGCACTTACCAGAGACCTGTATTTATGCACATCCAAGTCTGTGGAATATTCTCTGTCTCACTATTCTTACACTGTTACTTTTGTGATAGGGTGAAGCTAATTCATTATTGCCATTTTAAATTAAATGTTTACAGAGAGATATTCAAATGCAATACACACGGTTACTGGACCTTGGGAGTTTTCAGTAAAAGGCTTCAATAAGTACAAAGAAGTTTTTTTTGTTTCTATATCGGAAAAGTGAGTGTTAATTATTTCTCCACAGAAAGTGCCCTCTTGCTTTATTATTGTCGAAACAACAGTGTATGCTTCTCTACCCACGAATAATCCTAATTACATTTTCCTCTGTGTTTTTTTGTTTCCTTTAGGTAACATCAGAAACACGGAGCGGCTGAGCTTTGACAAGCAGCAGAGCTACAAGATTAGGGTGACGGCCTTTGACTGCGGTCAGAAGAGAGCGAAGGAGGATGTGGCTGTGCATATTGATGTGAAGCCTGTCTGCAAGCCCGGATGGCAAGGTCAGAGATAAAAAGAAATTGCCCGCTGAAAAAAAAACTGTCTCAATGCCTTTTATTTACCTTGTACAAAACAAAAATGCACTTCTTACTATGCTGGAATAGATATAATGTTTAGGCCTATACTTAAATATAAAGCAGTGCCATTCATATAAAGGAAGGCTTTTCAGTGCGATTTTTTTGATGCTCATCCTTTCACTTGAGGGAATTTAGTCTCATTTTTAGAAGGAACGTCTCTTGAGGAAATCAAAAGGCCTGACAAAAATGTTCATGGTGAAAAAGTTGAATGGTGTGTGTGTGTGTGTGTGTGTGTGTGTGTGTGTGTGTGTGTGTGTGTGTGTGTGTGTGTGTGTGTGTGTGTGTGTGTGTGTGTTTCCCTCTCCTCTAACATGCTAGCAGCTTGGCATTCCAGTCAGCCTGTCTCTCTCCCCTGCTGCTTTCACCTGTCAGCAGCTGACGGCATCTCAGGAGTCCAGAGGAAAGATAAGAGGAGAGAGAGAGGGCAGGGGAAAGGAGGGAGAATGAGATAAAGAAAAAGGCCGAATGGACATGCAACTCAAGGGAGGAAATAGAGGGAAACAAAATTTACAGTTGAAAGAGAGCGGTGATTGGTATTCCCACAGAAAAACAGAGGTGGGAGGAGATATGCTGTATAGTCTGACCAGGCTATATCTTACCGCTTACTGTGTTGTTGTTTTTTAACTCAAATTTACTGAAAAGCTGTATTACCTGAAAGCACAGGCTGCTTGAAATTAAAATAAATATTGTTTTTAATCCATGACCAAATCCGTAGACTTAATCTGTATTTTTTTGTTGTTGCCATTTTCTACATACAAAGAAAACCATGAGAAGGTTTTATCATCTTCTAAATAAATGCGGACATTATTGTGTGCCTTTCAGTGGAGAGGAGATGACAGGAAACAAAGGAGTGAGAGATTAAAAGGCATTTTGGTTCATGCTTGGCGTCTTAACTCTTAAACTGATGAAGGCTCCCAACTGTACGTAGAGATTATATATACAGTATATGAGAAGAGCTGCCCTGGGAATGACCTCAGCCCGTCAGTAGAAATACATCTTAATCTAAAAGCATGGAGAAGTTCTCAAATGGCACTGTGTCCCTTTAATTTTTAAGTACTGCTCACAGTGTTGCTTGAAAGCATAGAAAAAAAAGTTACAACACTTTTTCTATACATACACGTTTGCAATAAAACCATATTGCGCATTCCCATGGGCATGTTTTGCAGGTTACCCCTAAAGATACTCGCTAACTAGCATGCTGGATATATCCAGAAATTGGATAACAGAGGATCATTTCAGTAGGAAAAATTACACACGTGGCCAAAATGTTCCAGACAAGATCCATTAGTGCATAGAGAGCAGAAAAGAGAAATTACATGAATGCCAGTTTAGGATTTAGGGACACTCACTGAGGGAAATGTCAGTGCACGCACATCACAGAGGGGTGGGGAGTGCAGAGAGAGAGACAGAGAGACAGAGACAGAGAGAGAGGAGGATTCGGCACAGAGTTGAGGATGCAGTTTTGAAATGGCATTAAAACTTTATGTAAATGTCATCTCCTTGAACAGTAAGCGCTCGGAGGGACCATTGATTTTATTGCAGCCAAACCAGAAGAAAAATAGTTTCAGCATAAAAGGAAATTGTGCTATTTATGATCCAAAACATACAGATTTACAGAAAATATAACCACTGAGACAATCCTTTTTTAAGACCCAGAAGGGCACACAGAGTGTTAGCGACTCACTTAATGTGAAGCGCACACAATAAAACACACACTTGCTATCACATCTTGCTAACATCCTCATCGATGTTGCATTATTCGCTGCAATTTGGCTCATGAGGCCACAGTGGATAATCCTGTAGTAAAACTATTAACCCATAGTTTAGAATAAAACATAATGCAATGATGAATTCTTGTACATTGTAGCCTAATGTATCATCAGTGTAAAGGGTCAGCTGTGCTTCTGTGGCTTTTTTATAGAAGCCCTCTCCCCCCCCCCGGCATAAATATAGAGGCTAAATACATCCTGCTCCTCCTCACCTCTCGCTCTACCACGCCTACCTGATCACAGTTTGTTTCTCTCTTTGTGAGTGTTTCTCTCCGCAGTCTGATCTCATCTTTTAGGCTTGAATATAGAGGTTTCAACCTACACACACACACACACACACACACACACACACACACACACACACACACACACATGTCCATATACACATTTCTGTACAAATCTTATAAATAATACTTGTGGATCCCTTTCACCTCTGTGATTTAGGGATTCTCATACATTGAGGATAAATATAACACCTGTGTAATTAAATCTAACATCTAGCTGACAGTACTGGAAGTTACAAGGAGGGCAACACTACTTCTGTCCAGGTGTGACAAGTTACTAGAGCCCTTCAGTCACACTATGACACAGTCCAATTTCACCAAAAGAAATTCAAGCTCTAAAGTTGCCTACCTTATCATTCTTTCAACACCAATATGTTGCTTGAAAAGACGCCCTTTTTTCTCCATTTTGAGACACAAAAACCTTACAGAGCATCTTGTAAAATATTTGACAAACTCATGGCTAAATATTGGGAACAATAAAATAGCGGGAACAATATCCCCTTTTATATAGTACAATAGTGTATACTAGTCTAGTGTAAAATCATATTTAAAACTAACTGTACACATTTAGATCATGACTGCATTTGAAGGTTTGCCCTCATATGCACTGACAGTTAAACTGACATGACTTTGGGGCTATGTCTGACTCTGAAACAGAAGATCCAGTGTGTCAAATCAAATGGGCAATTTGACAAATAATGAAATTGACTCTATGTAAAATGTACTTATTATGTAATGGAACAAATGATTTAATTCAAATAACCACAACAAAAAATGGAATCAAGTTGTACTCTGGCTCAAAATGTCCTATCCTTATAGGTTGGAACAAGCGGGTGGACTACGAGCCAGGTACTGGAAGCAAGCAACTTTTTCCCAAGATGCACTTGGAGACGTGTGGAGGTCCCCTGTCAGGCGTGAAGGCCATGGTGGAGCTGCAGACCAACCACATAGGGAAGGGTTGTGACCGGGAAACGTACTCTGAGAAGTCTCTGCAAAAACTCTGTGGTAAGCAAAGGGCAATCAGAATATTAGTGCGGAGTGGAAAGAAAATGATTGATTAAAACTCCTTGTTCATTCTGAGCTGTGAAATGCTATTAGAGAATAGAGGGCAATAAGTGTGTGCGAGCAAAGGGTAGTAATAATAATGAGAGATGAGGACATCTGAATACCAAGAAGAAATTACTTCTTGACATCTTAGCCTCTGCAGTCTATTAATATGCCAATTGCCATGCAATTTTAATAAGACTATTTTAAATTAATTCATTTTAAAATTACATTTCCAAACGCTATTCCAAACTGTGACATGTTCATTAATGCTTCCGTTTTTAACCCTGGATCATGGCTCTGCACTTATACAGCGTATAGTGTACAATTAAACAGACAAAAGGGAATGTTCCTGTTAAGAAATGACAATCAATTTGTTTCTGTGAAAAAATAAAGTTCTGAAAAGATTTTTGTGATGTGCGCAATGACAAAAACTCTAGCTTACACCTTATTACAATCCAGGGATCAACCAGTTTAAATTGTTCTTTATACAAGGTCTCCTAAATCAAAAGATTGCTATCAGGACGTGCATTAAAATTGCTGTATTATTTTCTATGTGAGAAGGGGAGCTTCACTGTCTTAAACTACACTATAAACCCCCCATCAATCATTCTTGTAATTGACTACATTGTATGTGTTGGAAATGGAAACATAATAAGTTTCCTGTTAGTAGATTTAGTTAGTTACCATGGCCATGTGACATGAATCAGGCAACAATTAAAAAAAGGTGATGTATGGGAACTTTTGGTATTCAGAGAAATGACAGTAAACATTAAAGAAGGAGAAGCGGTTTTCTCTCCAGGTGGACTCTCTTGACCATAGTGTTGTGTGTTCTTGATTGGCACATCCAGGTGCAGCATCAGGCAGCACAGACCTGCTGCCTGCCCCCGGCCCTGCCACTAACTGGACGGGCTCTCTGCTCACTGACAGCGGCCGAGACAGTGACCTCATCTACAGGTTTGACGGGCGTCAGGCTGCCAATGTCCCGGATCACGTGGTGCCCCAAAACCTGACGGACCAGTTCACCATAGCAACATGGATGAAACATGGACCCAGCCCAGGACTCAGAGCTGAGAAGGAAACCCTACTCTGTAACTCTGACAAGACCGGTGAGGAAAACTATTTCACACACATGCTCACTGCTTTGACATTGGGTTTATTATAGCTGTTTAGATTTATTTATTTACCTTTACTTAACTTACATTGTTATCCACATTTATTTATTTACCTTTATTTTACCTACATTGTTATCCATATTTCTATCCTGCTTTAGGAGTACTAAAACCTACTTGATTCCTACAGCTTTTTTCAAAAAATAAATGTGAGATTATGTTTTGGCATTTGTATTCCTTATTACTGTAGATAGTTTGGGAAGACAGAGATTAAGTGGGGCAGAGAGGTGAATGCCATGCAGAGAACAACCACGGACCGTATTTGACCCGTGGTCTGCTGCTTCTGAAAACTGAGCCTCTATGGGCGGGCGCTATAACCATGTTTGATGTCATAACTTGCATTAAAAGCACACTATGAACGTGAGTGTTTCATGAGAGGTTACACTCTCTGCTAGTCAGCTTGTTCTTAAGAGGAGATTCATACATGACAAAACGTATGACGATTGGTTAAAATGAACAATGATGTAATTCTGCCAAATGGTAGTCCAGTGTCATGAGGTGGATCATGATCAAGACATATTGTATAAGCCAAGACTCATGCATTCCACAATGGCAAAGGCTCTTCAAAACTGTTAACCTTTTTTCTCCCCCTCTGCATGTCTGAAAACTGAGCTGCCTGAACTGTGTAATTAAGCAAGCCATCTGCACATTTCACGCTCTCACAATGCCCTAACAGATGGCTTATCAGCCCAGGAAATGTAGTGTAGTCTGATTCTGTAAAGCAAAACTACAGAGTGGTTCCTGTTGGGCCAAGAGAATCTTATCAACCCGTTTTTTGGCCACTGTATGTATTGTATCCCATCGTTCCTATGGCTGAGCCTGGTGACATTAAAGTTGGGGGATAGGGACAAAATAACCATCACAATGATTATTTAAGCATTAAATTATCTAAAACAACTTGTCAGTATAAACACTTATACCCACACATAGGCACATTTATAACCACATATCTCACTAATTCAGTTTTGATTTTAGGTATTTAACCATTTAACACCAACAAAGACAACACAATTGCGGTGTTGGAAAAGCAATCACTGGCTCATCTGTGTGGTATTAAGAAGAGAAGTTGTTGTAAACCTCAACGCTCCCCTTTTGACCTTATCGGGTGTGTTTATAAAAGCAGAGCAGGTGGGACTCGCCTCATTGCCGTCATAAAAAAATATAAACATACTGGCAACATGCACCCTGTTTAGTCTTTCACAGTACGACGGTTATTGGATGAAAAAAAAACAAATGGTGCAGGAGGTGCATCAGTGTATTGTCTTTGAAAATAGAGGGCGTTATCGTGTTGATACACTGTATAATTTAGAATTGTGTTTAATTGAGTGTGTGTCATTGTGTAACCACCATGCATGTGTGTGATGTCTTGCTGTTGCAGAAATGAACCGCCACCATTACTCTCTGTATGTCCACAACTGCCGCCTGGTCTTCCTGCTCCGGAGAGATTTCACTCAGGTCGACACTTTCAAACCTGCCGAGTTCCACTGGAAACTGGAGCAGGTGAGGAGTGTGTGTGTGTGTGTGTGTGTGTGTGTGTGTGTGTGTGTGTGTGTGTGTGTGTGTGCGTGTGTGTCTGTGTCACATAATGATGGCACTTCTACAGCAGTAGAAGTGCCATCATTATGTGTGTAGTGTAGGGAGAGGCTCTTCATTCTAATTACCAGAGGCCCTCCATCACTTTCTTGTGCTCGTTGCGGGAGATAAGAGGATAGAGGACACAGTAATCCCACACACACACACACACACAAAAACACACACACACAAGCCCAATAAACCGAAAGTGGAATGTCTGTTTAGTTATGGGTAAGAGCTCACCTAGCCGCAGACCTCTATTATCTGTCATGCTTTTGAAGAGTTGTTGAACTAATTTGCAGTGAAGTGTATTGTTTCTGTCCAGTAAAACAGCTTTCGAAAAGAATAGCTAGCATCATATGAAGTTGCTTCCACTAGAAAAATGCATATCATTAGATCCTCCTCCTCCCTTACTGTGTGTTTCCGACTGGAATTAGCCGTATGCAATGGTACGGTAGATCACCACCCTGAATTACATTATGAACATACTGTACATTATATCAAGATATACTGTAGTGCCTTTTTCTCCCCAGACAGTCACTGAGAAGAGAAAATCCTTCTAAAAAAAAATTAAATCCTTTTAATCAAATTTAATTTTCATGATAAGCCATGAACTCTCTTGCAATGGGAATCTCCTCTTTGCATAGACTCTCCCCCATCTGACTAATAACGGATAGTATAGATTTAAATCTAATCTTAATCTTAACCCTTGGGATCCAGCGTATATCCACCTAATACTGAAATTATTAGAAAGTGCCTCATCATTACTGCGAGCTCTCTGGAGTGTTTGCGCTCTAAGCAGATTAGAAGGGATGTGTACTTGGGTCTTGTATCAGTGTCTGTGTCTGTGTCAGAGTGTGCTTATGGCTGTGCAACCATGCATCGACATGTGAGTCTGCTCTGATTTTTTTCAACAGGTTTGCATGGAATTGTTCAGAGTGTACAATAGTATGGCCCGACCCATTTGAATTTTTTGGGGCCGATGCCGATTACAGACATTAAGTATTTCATCTTAGTGCGAGGCATTAACAGTCAAGGGATGACCAGGCAATGCCTCTGCTATTGACTGCAGGGGGAACTGTCAATGTAGTGTAAAATAATCCAATCAATGTATTACAACACACCTGCTGCTGCAAATAGGTTAAAGCCTTAATGCTATTCATTTAGGCTACCTCCAGGGCAGCAATGCATTTCACTAAACACGATTGCTTGTGAAAAGAAATAAATAAAAATCTACAATTTTTTTTCTGGCCGATGCCGATTATTCTGAGCTAGGCTATAATCTGCCTATAAATGGGTCGGGCTCTACTCTATAAGCCTACATCAGGGGTGTCAAACTCATTTTCACAAAGGGCCACTCTACGATATGATAATCACTCTAAGGGCCAGACTGACATAGGACTACCTTCTTTTTAATCGAAAAATAAAAAGAACATATCTAAGTAAGTATATAAACTGCGTACAATGGCTAGTTTTCGCTTCAAAATTTTCGGGGGACAAATTATAGGTGGGGGGTATGGGGGTGCTCCCCCCAAAATTTTTGAATGTCAAACACTGAATTTCCTGCATTCTGGTGGATTTTTATCCACCAATTTGTGCATTTATGGTGGAAATGTCTTAATTTCTGTAAAGGAAAAGACAACATTCAGGTACCTGGTGAAACAATTATGAAGGACTTTTTAGGAATCATGACGCAGCACCATTGTTAGCTATTTATGACACTTTACATTGGTAATGAAATGCCAAGCCACAATTGGAAACGAAAGGGGAGGACTATCAGCAACTAGCTAACGTTAGCTAGTTGGCTATATTGTAACTTAAAGCAAAAGTTAGAAACCAGATAATTTTGGCATTAATCCTTTGACACTTGACACAATCAATCATCAATATTAGCCTGCTATTTAGCCACATATGTTGGCCTATTTACAGCCCTCAGAAAACTGACAGCTCTTCTTAGATGCAAGTTCATCAATTCATGGCTTAAAATCCTGAACTGTTGAACTTTCAGCAGACATTCCTAGCTGTAAGCCACGTAAGTTTCCTAACAGTTGGGAGCGTATGCAACGTGCGGATATGGCACAGGCTCCATGAAGAATATTTTTTTTTTATTTCTTATTTTATTTTTATTTTTCAGAATTGATTCAAATCGGCCGAATTGATTCGCGGGCCACATCAAAACGTGTCCCGCGGCCTTGAGTTTGACACATGTGGCCTACATGGTTGGTGCCTGATGTTAATATCTCAGTGTTTTTCCTTGGCACTTCTCTGCTAGTGCTGGCGTGTGCTTTCCAACCAGGTGGCTGTTTGTTCTAGGTCAAAGGTATAGACTGAAAACGTTTTTCTAAGCCCAGTCTTCTCTTTTCTCCCAAGGGATGACAAAGGGATGAGCAGTCGAGTCGTGGAATGCTGAGCAAACAATCCTCAAGACTTAGTTCTACTTCCAGTTTTGCGTCTTCTCATTTTCGTTCTGTCTTTTATTATCTCTCCCTCCTTCCTGTCTCACATACAAAGACAGTACGTAAATAGCGAGTACAGAGAATATCAGTCACTTGCCAGAACAGATCACTAGTGCAGAGACTCTTATTAAATATAAATTGAAATTGGTCTGAAATGCCGTTCGTTAACAAGAGAAATGACATCATGGGAGCACAGACAGACAACATCAAGTACAAATTATACTGGTGTTGTCATAAACTGATACAAAATGTTGGTCTTTATTATACTGTACAGTGCAGTTTTGTGTTCCTGCCTTGGCTTAACCTGCTTCTTGTTTTTTTGAAAAGGGCAGAAGGTCTAATAGAAAGTATAACAAGAGTGAAAATGCAGACACATGCAAATATGATAATATTCTGAACAAAAAAATAAAACATCAGATTTAAGCTAAACAGCTTTGCGGATACACAGTGCCAGCTCATACATAATTCAATATAATGTAGTAATAGTATTCCTATGTGATGTGATCCGTTTAGAGGTCTTTCTTATTAAAAAAGTATCTTGAAACCATATCAGTGAGATGTCTCGAATAAATGAAACTTAAAGAACCAACTAAATTGAGCAACCTAGAAAATCAAAGTAACGTATCTAACAGCAGTGACCAACCATACTCTGCCCTATTTCCTCACTTAGTCCTCCATCATTTTAATTAGTACTTTCTTGTTCAGTATCTCTGGTATTAACTAGACTTAACAAAGGGTTATCAGAGGGTAGGAGATGCTACAGTGCCTTGTGTTGATTATAATGAGGAGTTCAGAGAGTATAGTAGAGAGACTGTTGAAAAAGTAGTGTGGTGAGGTGACTATAGGGTGTCACAGCTGCTTGGTACTGTCCTTGTTCCTCCTGCACTTAGAGAGGACACTCAATGGCTTCCACGGCAACTCCATTTAGCTCTATTGATTTTGCAGTTCTCACCCCAAGGAAAGGTGGGGGGTGGGGGAGGAAGGGAAAGGGATGAAAGGAAGCCGGCAGAGAAAGAGAGAGAGGAAGAGGCAACCATTTTCCCATGTCGATCGAACACACTAAAGGAATGTCACATCTGACAGAAGCCTTTACACACGCATCTACAAGCACTGACTTATTTGTAACACAACCAAGCGCACACACACACACCCACACACACACACACACACACACACACACACACAGGCACGCACACACACACACCCACACACACACACACACACACAGGCACACACACACACACACACACACACACACTCAGGCAAGCACACACACACACATACACACACACACAGACACACACACACAATGCCTATTTGCCCTCCTCTTTTAGAGGTAATGCCCTAGAGAGGATGGATCACTCCCCTCTATGCACATTATTCACTCCACCTGGGTCTTGGGAGCGTATCAGTTCAATCCAGCTGTTCAACAGATATTCCCTCACAGTCAAAAGATCCAATACAAATCAAGATTCACAATGCTAATGTCCTGTAAGGACACATGACCGAATATGGTAGAAATGCCCAAAACAAAGCGGAGGGGAAAGGGAAAAGAAGAAACTTCCAAAGCTACAAAACAAAAGGACGTGTATAAAGAAGAGGACATTTTTAACCTGTCTGGGCCTTTTTATACAATACCAAAGTTTGAACAGCTTTCTAAGTTTGCCCAGCTTAGCAAGATAAAGAACAAGTGTGTGTGTGTGTGTGTGTGCGTGTGCGTGTGCGTGTGCGTGTGTGTGTGATGGGGGCATTGATCGCTATACCCTTACAAAATTAGTTGGTATTTACTCACGGCAAGGTCCTTATAGATAGTATAAAAAACCTATGTTAACAGAGGTGTGAGAGTCAAGATAAATAGGCTGTACTTTTCTCAGTTTAGGCCTGATGTTTGAGAAAGATATAATTCAAGGGACCAAAGATTTTTTATTTTTTATTTTTTTTAGCAGCTGTTCCACATCAGTCCAAGGGAACTGTACAATTGATCTGTCTACAGATCACGTGCTGTGAATCGCTGATAAACTTTACAATTTCACCAATTACACTGCTCCAAACAGATGCAGACCCCCCCCCACACACACACACACACACACCCACACACACACAAACACATCCCCTTCTATTTACCGTTTATGTCCAAGTTCGTTTGGAGGGACTGAATGTTGCAGTAGTCCAAAATCTCGCTTGTCTATACTGCATCTACAATTGTCTGCCTTATCTGCCTGCTGTTACCATCCTTGCTGTGCCATGTATTCAAAGCCTCCATTTGTTTCTGTGGAGACTAATTAGCTGGTGGTGGTTAGAGAGAATGTATTGTTCCTCCTCTGCCTGCTTGTTGCAGATAGCAGGAGAGATTGAAATGCCTGTTAAGAGAGTGATTGAGGTCCTTCTCAAACACGAGAGACTGACTGATAAATGTTTCAGTTCAGTTTGAAGTTATTAGTGAAAATTGCAGTTAGCAGTGTAGCAGTGTCAACACTAGAGTTGTCTTTTGAAGGTTTGGTTATTTTTATTACTTATTAATATTGTTTACCAGGAATCACTTTCATTTTCCAAGTCATACTATTAAAGTAGACAGCATACTTTATTCTAAAAGAGCACAAGCTGGCAACACACATTTTTCTGAAAGAGTTAAACAGAAAAAGACAGAAAGCAACAGCGAATCAATTGAGCGTTGCCTCCAGCGTATTCATTCCATGTGTGTTTATTTTATTTCTGGCCCCTTTTTCTTTGAATAACTCATCCGAAAGCTCAGCTGTACTATGTCTCCTTTAAGCACTTCCTGTGCTACTTATACAATGTGTGTGCTGCTGCATCTAAATAGGTTTGCCTTTGCAGTGTGTGTGTGTGTGTGTGTGTGTGTGTGTGTGTGTGTGTGTGTGTGTGTGTGTGTGCGTGTGTGTGTGTCTCTAAGAGGCGGGGTACTTCCAGTAATGCCACAATATGCTACTTAGGCCTATTGACCACATGGTGAGTGCACTATAAGCACTGCATAAGCATTCAGTCAGTGCACTAACGTATTGACAGCTTGTTTCATCTTCCATCTCTATTTTCTGCCACTCTATCTCTCAACACTCTCTATCCTTCTGTCTCATTGTTTCAAGTATCTATGATCCTCCATCTCTGACTGTGACTGCCATTTACTACAGACAGACAAAGAGATTTATTCTAGAGATATCCTGCAAAAGATCATTTCAAAGCAGACTTTTGATTATACTAGATTCTTCTTTATGTGTTTGTCTCATATATTTCTTTGTATAGCTGTTTGGGTTTTGGAACTGGCATGAATCAGTTTTTGCAGATAGTCAACAAACTGTAGCAAAAACTTCTGGAAGTATACCTTAATGCAATCTTTATGTAACGGGTGGGTCTGGAGGACACAGGCGCGGAGACAGTATCAGTAAAAAAGAAGATTTATTTTAGGAGAAACCAGCAGGGTGTTAGGACCGTGATCCGGGGAGGGAAACTGGCTGGCATAGGGGTCCAGGGAGAGAGCAACGGGGCAAGTCCAGGGGGCTGAGTGGAAGCAGGCTAGAGCAGGCAGGCAGGAGGGTCCGGGAGGGTGTGCTGGTGGGCGAGGGTTGGAGCTGGTGGCTGGAGTCAGGCCGGGAGAACTGTGGCAGAGAAAACAGGAGTTAGCCAGGAAAGAGTGCAAAAAAGCGGAGCTGAAAACAGGTGAGCTAGAGAGAGCACTGACTGTGTCTAAACAGAAGCTACAATCTGGCAGAGTCTGGAAGGTAGGGCCGGGTATATGAAGAGCAGTGATTGCTGATTGATGGCAGCTGTGAATGCTGGTGATAGACTCCAGCACACCTGACTCCACCCCTGCAATTAGACCAGCACACAGAAACAACAACACCAGGGGCCTATCCGAAAACTTTTTTTTGCATAGGAAATTTCCTTTCCTATCGAGATGAACCGGAAGTACTCGGCGGATAGGTGATCCGAATTCCCAAAATGCTTAGGAAAGGCATAGGAAAGGAGCCTCGATTCATCCTTTAACCCTCCTTTAGCATAGGTTACTCCTGACTAACCTATGCTAAAGGAAAGGAGATAGTGGTATCCCATAATCCTTTACGGCGGCAAGATTTAAAGCAACAAGCCACCGCCGGAGTTTACCGACTCTACACGAATACGAACGAGAGGCAAAACAGAAGAGAGGAGAGGAGAAGAGAAGAGAGGAAGATTTAACTCAGCTAAAACAAAATACCCCCCCCCCCCCCCATTAAGATAATAAAGAACTCATAAAAGACCAACATCATAATTTAGTTATTTTCGTAGCACATCGTTTACACCATTAGAAAATAAAATACCAACTTCACATTTAATGAAGTTACTGGGGGCAGTTCATTTCAACATCAACATAGGCTAAGTGTAGCCTCTTTTTATTCCACATGTGAATTGGGATATATGGGAGTGATTCTCACTCTGTTGGCGACAACCTGATTAAAATCAATATGAAAAGAACGCATGGATCAAACGAGCGCTTGTTGTAGTCAATTTTCGGAGAATAGTGTAGTTTCACGCGACTCACGTCAGCAATACTCGCCGTCGCGCAATGACGTCGGTTAGGAAAGGTGGAGTCGAATTCATTTGAAACAGCGCTGTCCTTTCCTATGTTCGATAGGAAGCACCTTTCATCTCTCCTTAACCCCGATGACGTTTAGGGGTTAAGGCATAGGAAAGGAGGCTTATAGGTTAGGAGATTGGACTTTTCGGATAGGCCCCAGGCCTAGAGGCCCAAGACACTCATGACACTTTAGAGTGCTAATTTTTCTTGTCAACTCATTTGTTACATCTGCACATAATGTCTTACAGTTATGAGTGTTACACTGTCTGCATCCAAGTGTACTTCACTTACAGTTTTTTACGATTGCTAAACCACAGTGGGCACAACTGGAACGACAAGTGCAAAACTCTAACAACAGTATGCAGAGCAGCGGTTCATTGTAAACCAAACTGTAGCTCGTTTTTCATTGCTTAAACACAATTTTCAAAACTCTACACACCTATCTCATGGCTTAACCACAGCCTGCACAACACTGTGGATTTCCAGCACTTTTTTCAAATGCTAACACACTGCTGCCACAACTGTAAACCACACATTCAAAACAGAATAAATGCCTTTCAAACACTGCGGATTGCAATTTCAACTGAAACACTAAGATGTCTTGTTTTAGACTTGTTAGTGAATTTTTTTTTGGAAATGGACCAAGGAAGACATGTTGTTGGAGGTAGAAGAGTGGCTGTGAGAGTGTGGATGTTTGGAGAAAGACCTAGAAGACATAGAGCTGTAATGTCTGATTACAGTTTTTTTCGATTGCTAAACCACAGTGGGCACAACTGGAACGACAAGTGCACAACTCTAACTACACTATGCACAGCAGCGGTTCATTCGGACCAAACTCTAGCTCGTTTTTCATTGATTAAACACAATTTTCAAAACTCTACACACCTATCTCATGGCTTAACCACAGCCTGCACAACACTGTGGATTTCCAGCCCTTTTTTTCAAACACTAACACACTACTGCCACAACTGTAAACCACACATTCAAAACCGAATGAGTGCATTTCAAACACTACAGATTGCAATTTCAACTGAAACTCTAAGATGTCTTGTTTTAGACTTGTTAGTGAACATATACAGTATAAAGGGAAAGCTCAAAAATATATATTTTTTTGTAAATGGACCAATGAAGACAGGTTGTTGGAGGGAGAAGAGTGGCAGTGAGAGTGTGGATGTGTGGAGGAAGACATAGAGCTGTAATGTATGATGAAATACAGTAAGGGCTACACTGATAGACCCTGTTGTGAATCATGGTCTCTCATTGAGAGAGGCAGGGTTGAGAGTGCAACCCAATCTGCAAAAATCTAAAGTTGCATCTGTAATACGGAGTTTCCAGCAAACAAACAGCTTAGAGTTGCCTTTCCTTACAGTAAATGACAACATTACAGGATAGATTTCTGTATTACAATTATAGAATATTTACACAGATAAATACTACATTTGGAAATGTTTTCAATAAAAAATACAAAATGTGTATTTATTGAAGCAAACTTCAGATTTTCATTTATTTTTGTTTTCCTAAAAAAACTGGTATGTTATAAAATAAACAATTTCATGTGAAAGAATGTAACCCTTTCATCAAAGAAAATATTATGTAATTTGTGTGAAATAACTCAAATTATTCAAACTGTAAAGATTAAAAATTTGTAATTTGTGTATTGGGGTTTGATGCTAGTGTTTGTACTCAGAGCATATTCTGACTGACAGTGTGTGTTATCTCAGTGAGGACAATTCATAGTGTTTGCTGCACTGAGCCTATTTTGCAGGTGAAGTGAACTGTTCACCTCCAATGACTGTTGGTAGTACAGACTGTAGTTAGAGTTTTGCACATTGAGCTACAGTTGTGCCCACTGTGGTTTAGCGATCGAAAAAAACTGTAACGTTTGTGCCAATCATTTTTTATGACAAGATGTGTTTTTTACGGCCATGCTGTTGAGTATGCTAGCAAAGCTCTTTTCCTTTCCTTTCCTTCTTTCTTCTTATTTCACAGTTGCATTTATTTATTTATTCTTTCACCATCCTTATCGTTCCCTGCCACCACAGTGACACATAATAGGCTGGCATCAATAATGCGGGGCCCCAACACTGGCAGAGGAGAGCAGAGAGGAGGAATGTGAATGTGAACAAAGGGGATGAAAAGAGGAGAAGAGGTTCAGGTTACCAAGAAGATAGAGGTGTGCATAGCAGTGGGAGAGAGAGAGAGAGAGAGAGGAGAGAGAAGTCTGGGTTGGCTAAATGATCTTGATTATCATGCTTAAGTCCCAGACAGTAAGCAATCTATATGTTTGGAATGGACATCATATAAGATATATATAATAAAAATATATTGTCAGCATACAAGTAGTGTTGTTTTTGTCAACAAAATGTAATGTAATACAAGGCAGTTACATGCACCAAGAATTACAAGTCATTATAAACTTCACATCATCAAAAATCTTGGCAAAGTCTTGCAATTATCAGTGTTCTTAACATGCATCCCTGTTGGGCACTAAAACAGATTTGAACACCATTAAATATGCTTTGTGTCCATAATAGAAAAAAAAAAATCTCCTCTAATCGCAAACCTCCCCAGTGCATCAAAATAAACATGACCCTATTAAAGGGCTTCACAGCAGCCAGCGTGAGTGTCCTCGTTTATTCTGTTTAAGTCAGCAGATTTAAAATGCCCCGCTCCTATCTGTGAATAAGGGCTTTTGTTGGGTGTCCCGTCCTCCCTAGCGAGATACACAATAAGTCAATCTGGTTTATTACCTGAATGGTTAAAGCCTAGTATATTTGGCACAAAGAAAGCTGTGGGTTGTTCTTGGTCTAAACACAAAGCAGCCAGCGTCTTAATTGTTTTCGCCAGTTATCCTTTGGATGACAACCTAAATTCCGCCTCTGCAGTATTTTCTAGGTCCAATTGGTTTTTCTTAAGATTCCCCCTTTATTTTGGTGCCGCTGTATAGGATGTAATAGCCTCTCGTAAATACGCCCTGGCAGATTTTCTACAAGATGGATTGGCTTATCTCTGCTGTTTTACTCTCAGCAGTAAAACACTGCTGTTGCATGGTAATATATTCAACATAGGGAATCAGGCTCAGTAAGGTAAGGCTTTGGCGGGGATGGTTATAGTAATAGAGGGATGATCAGAACGTGTCTGGATACCCATTGTACAGTCCTTGACCCTGTCCAACACAGTTGAAAAAAGAAAGAAAGTAAATTGTATTAGAGTATGCCTGAAGGAGGAGCTATTATATTCTTCTATCTGAGGGACAAGGCACTCTCCATATTTTGTTTAAACCCAAACAAGAGTATAAATAGCCAACTTTGGAAGTGGGAAAGCAAATATTATCACTACCCTATAATTGTGAGCCCCATGGGAAATACTTTTAAAAAGAATATGCTGTTTCTGTTGCCTGAAAACAGTCATTAATTTGAATGGAAGTCCAAAAATGGAACATAAAACATGTATCTTAAAATGCATCTACTTGAGCAGGGACAGAGCCTTCAGTGTCTCTCTGCCTCTGCTGCTGTCTCTCTCTCTCTCTCTCTCTCTCTCTCTCTCTCTGTGCTCATTATAGTGTTTCCGCATCCATTGTGTTGTTACTGTACACGGTTAGAGGAGAAATACTTCCCAAGCTTTTCCACTGACTAATGTGCCTTCAGACATACAATTTGTATACACACACAATGCCTCTGCAGCAGAAGGAATATGCTGCTGATGGTCCTTGCTAATGATGTGTGTATGTGTGCCGGGGCACGTGTGCAATTGCAAAGTGTGGCTCTATGATTTCTCAAGTTTAGACAGTCAGGCAACATAAACAAAACCAGTGGCAGATTGGATTCACTCTAGCACATGAATGATTATATTACAAGTCACTCAGCAAAGTTGATCTGTAACAGTGACTTGTGTCCTTGCCAAACAGTGTTTTATTATTTACACGTTATTGCGTGTTGAAAAGTAAATTATGTATTTCTATTCATTGTCAGCCTGATATTGAATTCCATTTTGCTTAAATATATTAATGCATTCAAGCTCTTGGAGGGGGTTTAGGTACATGCAGTCGCGTCGCACGCATTTCTTAACAAGAGTAGATACATTTCTTTGCCATTCAGTCCATCACAAGTTATCAGTTATTACAAAGACAGAAGTGAGGAGTCTCCCTGTGTGAACGAAATAATGTGACTCAGTTTGTCCTCTTCATATTTCCATATTTCTTTTTTTCTTTTTTTCTAGAGCTGTAGTTGACAAATACAGATTCAGGAAATGTAGTGCACCCCTTTATGTCCACACCGTGAATACTAATAACTCTCATTAACTTTCTTTACTTAATTTTCATTAATTTTACTTCACTTTTCAAATTCATTTTATACAATGAATTGGTATTACACCAAAATGTAGATACTGTATGCTGAGCCCTAAAGTCTTGGAGCTACAGCTAGATGATACGTCATAGTAAGTGGGTAGGCATAGTTCTTCCGATTTTGGCTCAAAAACGTGAGACTGTGTCGGAGAGGTGTTGAGGATATCCTGTGGGAATTTCTTTATACTGATACTCTAAATTGAACATCTCTGGAGATTCCCCTTTAGTTCATATCACAACTTGATTATAAACTACCAATATTTGCGGCCACTGAGCGGTTGTGAAAAATCGGACAACAATCAAACCTAACTGAATATTATATAGTTCCCTGCTAGTCTCTGTGCATCTCAAATCATCAGAAAAACCTATTCGTGAGTGCAAAGAATCCTGACTGATCACATAAAACACAGAGGCTGTAGCTACCAAGTCGGTAAAGACATGTTAGACTGTAAATATCAATTATATGCGGTTCAGATAACGAGCACTGTGGCGCCGATGTGTGTGAAACTGATGTGTTGTTGCTTTCAGGACCACCTGCAGTGTGGCATGTATCATTGATCCTTTTATTTCTGCCTCACCATTTCAAAGCATATAACATCTAATGAATCCTCAGTGTCAGCTTGGAGTGTATTAGTTTTTTAACTTCCTGTAAATACAAGTTTATATACGTTATCTATATACCGATTCGTGAATAGCATTCCTAGCAACATATATATATATTTTTTAACGCTTTAAATTATTTGACTAGGTGCTAAATAAGGAATGAACCAGAAAAGACTACATTTATGGATAGCTGTCTTTATTTATTGTCAATTCAACCCCTTACCAACTAACTTTGTTTTGAACCATCTCTAGCTGTCCTATCATGAGAACGCTCTTTTGTCATAGACATAGTCAAGATTCCTTTTATTGTTACATCTTAATTATACAAGTAAAAAGCGTAGGATTTGGTTCCTATTCATTGCAGAGTTCCATCCTACGCATAGTGACACTTATACAGTAACAGTGGAATATGCAAAACACATCTTAACTGTGCATGCCTTTGGACTTTGAGAGGAAATAATAACCCATAAACACGATGGGAATATGCTAAGTAAACTCCAAACAGTTCTTCCAATTAATCACTCGGTTGATTGGTTGATCTATCTTTTTCAAAAAGAAATTGGCATTTTATTGATCAACTTGATTAACATAATCTGATGATAGACATGTGTTGTTTAATTGATAATAAATATATTTGTTAGGTTTAGGGCTCAAGTCGTGTTAATAAACTAGCAAAACATGTTTAAACTGATTGTGCCTGAGGTAAGGGGGTAGAGTGTGGATGAGTGTGTGTGGCGGGTGGAGAGGCAGTGGGAGAGAAGAAAAACAGGATGTGCACTTACAAGTTCTCGTAAGTAAAAAAACAGGGAGCAAATGATCCAGAGATGAAGAAGAGAGTATATTCTGTTGCTTCTCTTTCAATGAACGTTCAAGGATGCTCCTTCGGTCTCGGCTGCTGCACGATTAGAGTAAACATCATCATTTTCACCATGGCATCCCCTAAAAACATAATCCTCCATGGAAAAGTGCTCCTGACTTAAATAAGACCCCCGAAAGGAGCTATGGTTGCCAGACTAACGTATTTTTAAAGCTGCCCTATTTTTTGCATATGTGCAAACCAGGAATATTTACTGATTTGAAGTGCATAGTAAGTGGTCCCAGAGCAGGGAGTATACTGCAGCTTTACAACATTACAACATGATGAACCTAGCTCTCTCTGTGTCTCCTTTACAGATATGTGACAAGGAGTGGCACTATTATGTGATCAACGTGGAGTTCCCTGCAGTCACACTGTTTGTGGACGGAGTGACCTATGAGCCCTACCTGGTGACGGATGACTGGCCCATACACACTGCCAAGATTGATACACAGCTGACTGTTGGCGCCTGCTGGCAAGGTCAGTGTCAGTGTGTGTGTGTGTCTGTGTCTGTGTCTAACTTACTTATGATAAACAGTAGCTTAAGTTATGCAAAAAAGTTTTCAAGGCAATAAAGAAACTGAAGCCAGTCAGGAAAGGGACACATTATATTGCGCTGTTGGGATTGTTTATAGTCACAATATTGTCTGACAGTCGTTTTATATATGCAACAGCTTGAGGTTATGGTGTTTATTTGTGCCTCAAAAAAATTAAGAAAACCATTATTCCATTATTTATAGGTCTACTTTTCCCAACAAAAACATTGGTACTGGAGAAACAGTATCTAATCAGTTTATTTGCATTGGAAAGGTACTAGTATTGGTGTAAAACCAAATAAACAAGGGGTTTATAAAAGATGGATACATTTTTGTAAGGGAATATCTTCTGAAAAAATTGATTTGGAGAATTTATGATAAAAGAGCAATGAAGCTGTCTTGGTGGCGTACAAAGACACTTTTTTTTAAAGAATTTGATTTGTCATCCATATTCACTATAACACATGTTTAATACATGTAGGCTGGAAAAGAATGGCAACATGTGTCAGATAGCATCTCCTAAGTGGTACAGCAGCCAAAACGTGTGGAAAATTACATTTAAAGCACAAATAGACAGAGAGAGCAAACAGGAGTCTTTTTGTTAAGATAAATAAAGATTTAGAGTTATGCCCCGTGGCTGCGAGTATTTCTCTCTTTGAAATGAAGAGGCGCTAAACTGAGTGGGTATAAAACATGGAAATGCTGTGTGTCAGTTCCAGCGGCAAGGGGGAATAAGAGGGTGGCAGTGATCGCATTGGAATGAATAAGTGCTAGCCCCGCTGCCATGTTTACGACTTGAATAATTATACAAAAGTGCTTTTCAGGGGTAGAATGGGACGGCAGTGATCCGTTCTGCAGCTTGCCTAAATCACGCTCATAACGCTCACCAGCATCATCCAAGGCTTCACTCCTGATGGCATTTCTGTTACCGTTTAAAATTTATTTTCATCCGGTGCCTGATTGCAATTTTCCTTTTTTGTCCTCGTCACTTTCTTCCCTTGCTTCATAGGGCTCTTTCTCTCTCTTTCTCTTGCCGCCTCTCTCTTTCATGAATCTGTGATTGTGAGAGAAAGCCCCCCAAAGGAAGGATTAGCTAGAGAGAATGGATGACAACTTTGCCAGCTATTACATCCCAATGAAGCCGCTTTAAGCTTCACTAAGCCGCAACTGATAACTTTGCAGGCCATTAGCGAGCAAGATTGCCTTTCAGCCTCACATTTCTCCGTCCCCCTTTTTCCCCTCACAATCAACAACATAATGATGAGACGTGTGGAATGACTGTGAATGCACTCAGTAGACTGTACTATCAATGCCCAGACAGCAAAAAAGAAGAAGACATATGTTGTACAAGGTTAATAAGAAAATGGTTTGAATGTTGTTGTCGGGGCTGAGCAATATTTTGTAGCTATGAGCTGTTTTTTTTGTGTTTGGGTGGGAAATATGTGTTTGCCATCTCATTTCATGTGCAACTGAAAATTGTTCTTTGAAATTTCAAAGCATCCCTCACAGCACAGTATATACAAATACTTAACCAACAAAGCACAGCGAATGCAGCTAGAGCTTAGGGTAATTTCATGTTGATAATGAAATGCATCAGTCAACATATAACGGTGCTACTTTTAGCACTACACAGTGATATGAGAAAAGATCGGTCATGTTTAGTAACCCGATGCGCTGCAATAAACATGAGCAGTACTTGTTTTAAAATGTTAAGCAATTCACTTCACTTCTCATTGTGACTCATAGAAGCAGTAGAAGCACAATGAATAATGATACTCATTTTGTCAAACCTTTCAGTTAAGTTACTTTACTTAACTTAAACTAAATAAGATATTGATATAGAGATGTACTCACTGAATCATTTGTCGCCCCTGAACTGATACACACACACACACACACACACCTTCAGAGAAGGCTGTGTGACTCGGCCCGGCCCGGCCAAGTCACACTCCCTCTCGGGAGTGCCATGGACATATAAATGTGCGTGCAGGCTGTCAGCTTCACCTGAAAGTTAAATAAAACTTTGTCCCAGGCCATTACTCATTATGATTGGCTCTAGGCTGGGCCTGGCCCAATCACACACACAGCAGAGGGCCGCCCATTCAGAGGCTGCATTAAATTGTATTATCACGCATTCAACTTCTACTCTGTAATTATGAGCATCTGACGATGGTCAGTTACGTTCAGGGCCGTCGGACTGCAGACAGGCTTGGGGGGGCCCAAAGTAGAGGGGGGCTGCACCCAAAAAATAATTATTTTTTATTTTTTTTACTTGCTCAATATAGGCCCCTGATCTTTGAAGGCCCAGATAAATGTTATTTAGGGAAAAAAAAAACAGATATTAGCTGCCTTTCATTCGTTAGTACATTTTTGTTATTTTTTAAATAACATTGTTCGGGGCTACGAAGATCAGGGGCCTATATTGGGGCATTAAAAAATACAAACGAAGGGAAAAAAATCCTGAAGCTGACTGAATTTTTTAAACATGTACATTTCTTCTTTCTGCTTTTTGGTCATTCTGTGTCTATAAATTATTCCAGAAAATAGTACTAAAAAGCTTACATAGGAAACAGTTGATTTAGCCTTAGTTTTCTCCTCAAAGTGCACCAGATTGATGAATTTTACTTTAACATTTTAAAAAATGTCTTCCCCTGGAAGGTCCAGGGTCCACGACACAGTCTACCAAATTCCTGTGAGAAACACCGTGTGTGTGCATGGTTATTAAGAGTCATTAGACCAGGGGTTGTGTTCAAGTACGCATAATGATTTATTCATTCATCAATAGAAACATTGTGTTGTTATCTGGCTCAGAGAGGGACCAGTCACTCATACATTTTGGACTATAGACAAACATGTTTGTATTGTAAGACCGCCTCTCAGAGGGCCCATCAGGACTTCCTGTATAGGGGCCCAGAATTTGGTGCAACGCCCCTGTCTCCGCATATCGTATAAATAATCATGGTGGGCTGCCATGGCCAAAAATGCCAGGACCGATTTTTTGTCCCAGTCCAGCCATGCGTGTGTGTGTCTTTATGTGTGTCTGTCTGTCTGTCTGTCTGTCTGTCCATCTTTACAAGTAAGAAAATTGCAAGGTGAAATTCCTCAATTGTCTGGGAATGGAAGTGAACCATAATGAAAAGGACAAGGTCTACCTAGCGTTAAGCCAAAGAATTAGACACTTGTGATTTACTTACTTAGGACAACAGTGGTTTTGATGTAATAAGGAGCTATTCAGAGTAAATTAGCACAGATTGCTATCTTATAAAATATCACGATCGTCTACAATCCATGTTAAAAGCCTATGTGGGCAAGGTCTGAGGAACAACATGTGACGTGTCTGTTCTTTTATACTTTTATTCATTTATTTATTTTTAAACTCCTAGATCTTAAGTCATTGAATCGCAAATACCTTGCCTTGATGAAAACCTTTCAAAAGGCATTTGGCAAAGAGATGAAGAAGGGCAGAATAATACAAGTATTTCTACATTTGGAGAGAGAGTGAGGTGATGGGAAATTATTGGTGAAATTTCTCTCTCATCTGCCCTCACCCATACTGTCATCAATAAGACACTGTGTTTATTATGTCTGTTCAGAATGCATTGGAACGTATTAAGACGAACAAGAAACACCTTAAAAATTATATGCATACTTTGCTGTGTCACTTAAGAGCACACCGTGTCTGATTGACACATTGTAAGCTGTGTTATTTTAAATCAAACCGAAGAGCTTTCCAATCACCTTTGAGTTATTTTAAGCTTGACATCAGACCATCAGCCACAATACTAACACAAACAAAGCCTCAGTGTTTCAATAATAAACAGATCATTTAAAAGCACACATCATGCAAAAATGTGTAGGGTTCGGAATGACTTTTAAAGGTTTGCTTTCTGTGGCTGCCACATCGTCTCATAGGTGTGTGTGATGCACTACTTTATTAAAGCGATACAGTTAATGCAACCCCAGCGTTTTAGGAGTCATTTATCGACAAAATGTTCCTCGGGGGCATGATCTAGATGTGAAGTATTCTCCATAAAGTCAAATTGCAAAAATGCTTCGAGGGTGTTACCTTTTGAACCCTCACAGCAGAGAGAAAAATATCAGGATGACAAAAGCCAGAATGAGTTCACGCTGTACTCCTAAAACCTGTCCATGGTGATGGAGATTTTTATATTCTGCTGCGTTGCTGTTTGAAAGCAGATAAGGTGCCGTCATATTGTTTACATACTGTAGTTGCTGTGAATGGTGTGTAAAGTGTTGGTCCTGAGGATTAAGGAGATAATATCGACTACTTTCCTTAAATAGCACTATTGTGCACTAGCATTGTAAGTGTTGTTAGGTTCTGCACCTGGGTTTCAGGAGATAAACATCTGACAAAGTGGACTGGTTCTAGGACCAAAATAAGAAAGGGGATCAAAGACAAGCAAAAAACATCAATAATCTATATAAAAACAATAGTAAACAAAATAATACGAAATGTAATATTGTGGTGGACAACCGAACTTTCTTCTTTCTTTCTACCATGTTGGAAAGCTAAATATGTAGAAATAAATAACTCAATATGTGCTGCAGATTTCATGAAGATGTATATGTAGTACAAGTGTTTACTGATCAGCATTTGAAAGCAGCCTCCCTTTGTGTCAAATGTGCGGTATAAAGTCTGCTGTTGCCTGACACCCTGAAGGCAGTTGTTTGGTGTCTCTGATACAGAATCCTCCTCTCCCTCCGCTCTAACATGTATAAACAACCCGGTATGATTCACACTGACGGGGCTGAGAGTGGAGATGCCTGCAGCCCCATGCTGACTGGCTGCTAGCTGCTGTTCAGAATAATATCTGCAGTTACTGTGTATCACTCCCCTGGGTCTCGCTGTACAGCATAGTTCAGAGCAAGGAACATCCAGTCAGTCTGTGTTATAGCAGGTGTGTTATTGTACTAACAACCAGAATCATTTATTTAACATTCAAGAACATAGCCTACATCTGGTTAAGTGGAAGGGGAATTTTAAGTACTTTAAGTCTCCCTTTTTTTGTCTGTAAATCATACACACTGTGTTCCTTCATTTGATTATTAGGAACCAATATCCAGAAATATTGTTGTTATGAGATCCTTTTCAAATATTATAAATTCAGAAAAAAAACAGAAAAGCACAATCAAGTATACTGATTACATTTAAGAATAGCCATGTTGATCTCTGAAAAGAACATGTAAATGTGTGGCTATTTTGAAGGCACTCATAGCTATAACACTGATGCGGCTTATTTTATTTATTTATTTATATATAGTATAAATAGGTTGATACACATAAATTCTGCTGTTTTTTCACTGAGGAGACTTGACCTGAATCAACCCTTGAATGGATTTGGTCAAAATGTATAAGCCATGGCTGACCTGAGAGACTCAATCTGGAAGTCATCTGTGTAAAGTGGATTTGACCGGTGTGATTTAGAGGAAATGACTTCATGAGAAGTGGTGAAATTGCACCACAGAGCAGGGCTGGCCTCTGGTTCTATAGTCTGAATCTGGTACACTCTTAAGATCAGGGCTCAAATGAATTTGTGATGGAGCTGACCCCACAGACCACAGTGCTGACCTCACACAAACACACACATACACACACACACACACACACACACACACACACACACACACACACACACACACAAACACACACGCAAACACACACATTGTGCCGGTAAATTTGTCAGAATAGCTGCAGTAGTGCCATATGGACGTGTATCATAATATATGTGGAGTATTGCAGACTAACATGTATATGTGTAATGGCATGGCACCAATTTTAAGCTTTTTTCTTTATTCATTATTACACAGTTCTCACTCCGACAACATATGCAATGTGAGGGTGTAGTCGTCATACAGAAAGCAATATGTGATTAGGATTATTGGTAACACTTTATAATAACTATCCGTTGTAACTCGTTAATAGATCATTAGTAAACTCTTAATTAATGATTATTAATGATTTGTTAAGTGTTTGTTAGCAGTTTGTTAAGGATTTATAACAATGGTAGATAGTTAATAGCTTAATAATTGAATCAGTTCATCTGGGAGGTAATCCGAGATACCGACGAGGCTGAAATAGGCTATAGACTATACACAGTGCATGGGCAACTGAGGGCAGCCCCATTTTCAAATATTTTTAAATAAACTCAATACACACTGTGCATGCCATGGACTTGAACGTGACGTGATCAATTAATCTCGGATTACCTCCCAGATGAACTGAGTTATTATAAAGTGTTACCGGATTATTTCCAGCATGGTAATTAGCAGTTTATTATTTGTTAATTTTTTTGCTTTTGTCATTTGTTCTAAGCAGTTTAACATTCCCCACGCAAAATGTGTTAATGATTCTATTAGACATTAGAGAAAACACTGAAATGTCCGTGTCAGCGTCATTATATTGCATTTGTTTCCTGTCTGAACTAGTTCCAGAGCTGTTTCACAAGCCTCCTCTCTAACTCTGTTGGGAACTGGTAGAATGAGCTCTAAATTCTTCATAGCTTGCTATCCGTTGGGTCCTGCCTTTTTCTGAGGCACAGTCACAGATGTTAATTTCAGCAAACTGTGTATGCTTCTCCATCCAATACATACATTTTACATGTTGTTGTCTCTTTCATCCCTGCAAATGCTCAGTAAAAACGGCTTGAAACCCAAAGCACGGCCGTGAGACCTGGGCCAGTTAAATAAACTGTTCAATTTTACTCAGGCAGGCAGTGAAGATGAGGCAATCGTATCCAATAGGGGATCAGGCTTGAGGGAAGGGGGCCAGATGCTTAAAGCGCTGTGTAGCTCCACGACAATGTGTTTGCACGCACACAAAGACAGAAATATGCATTCTTATTTTCATATTTATAAGGCCTTGTTTTATTCTATATATATCGCACAAGCCACAATAGGCACGCTTTTCAACCTATGCATATTGATACGAAAGGCTGTGTGTGTGTGTGTTTGCTGTAGACGATCGCAGCTAGCAAACAAAATTGAGACACAGAGGAAGATTGAGAGTTGTTTTGAACCTACATTGTTAGCACCCACTAAATCAATGCACAGACACTGCGAAGAATAACATAAGACGTATTCCTATACCTTCTAGCTTATTTGCCTGGAGCAGCCTATAAAACGTCCATAGAGCCCTCT
The DNA here is from genome assembly GCA_949357725.1 of Hyperoplus immaculatus. Taxonomy (NCBI): domain Eukaryota; kingdom Metazoa; phylum Chordata; class Actinopteri; order Uranoscopiformes; family Ammodytidae; genus Hyperoplus; species Hyperoplus immaculatus. The sequence continues at coordinate 15,177,069 of OX442359.1, read as the reverse complement.
CTATGCTTCTTTCTTCACTCTTTAATCCCGTGCAGCTCCGCTATCGTCTCACCTCTTTTGCACCGGGTCAAAGGGCAATATAGATTAATATGCGTTAATTTTTTTAATCGCGTTAATTTTTCTGTGATTAATTAATCGAAATTAACGTGTTAATTTGACAGCCCTAATTTCATCACTTATTAAAAAAACATAATTAGATTTTTAATGCTGCTTTCTGATTGATAATAATGTGTTGACTTGCAAATAATAACAGTTAGTAAAAGAATAATGTGTTCCTTTCAAAGATACACGAAATACATTGTGTAAAGATCAGGTTTCCAAAATGCAACGGGTAAAGAAGACTGCTGTACCGACCTCGTAGGGAGAAGCCCAATAGACGGTCTGACAGGCAATGGATGAGAAGGGGACGGTTTTATATGCTACTGGGCTGAAGGGGAAGTGGAAACAGGTGTGCAGTTAGGCGGGCAAGGTCAGGGGATGGGGGAAACAGCAGCAACACAGGGGGTTACTGCAGGAGGAAGAGGATCTGCAATGACAGGAGAGTTAGTATATGGCATGGGAGAAATACATACAGTACAAGGAATATGTGACAATTGGAATTGACTTACACTGTGATATACCAAATCATGTTCAAATGTTATCTTATTTTGTGTTATTTAATTTTTTTCCTCCTCTCTCCTTTCCTCTCATGACTGCTTCCCTTTATTTCTCTCCTCTCTTCATAGGTGGTGAGGTTGCAACTCCACGGTTCACCCAGTATTTTCATGGCAGCCTGTCAGGTCTGACAATCCGACCGGGCCGCATTGAAACCCAGAAGGTTATCTCCTGTTTGCAGGCCTGCAAAGAGGGCCTGGATATTAACTCCCTCGAAAGCCTCGCTAAGGACATTAAGGTGTGTGAATGTGTGTGTAAAAAAAGAAAAGAATAATGGAGACAGTGTTTCTAAGACCCAACACACAAACACACACACAGAGGCTCCACACTTGCAGCCTTTGATTGGTTGAGTTACAACTGCAATGTGACACTTTTAAGCAGTAAAGGGTTGCTATTCTGTATAACACACATCCTTTGATATTAAAGATAGTCCAGTAAAACAGCACCAACATAAACACCATTCTTTGAATCTGGATCTCAGGAAGTTCCTTTTAGAACAAATTGTGTATTTCTGTGTGTCTGTCCAGTTCCATTTTAACCCTGCCCAGTCTGTGCTGGTGGTGGAGGGAGAGGACGGGGACAGCATCAACACAGCCATCACCAAGGTCTCCTACATTAACTCTCGCCAGTTCCCAACGCCTGGCCTCCGGCGGCTACACATCACCACCACAGTACAGTAAGTGCACATATACTCTGATCAGTTCAACCTTCTACAAGTCATTTTGAAGACAGTACAGATCAGTTTGCTTGGTAGTGATCACAAAGAAAGCCCATTTTGGAGGTATGCTGTCTAAAGTACAGACAGGCTAGTACAGACAGGCTACTACATAAAATCAATTCAGCTAATGTCAAGTATGGTCAAATAAGTAACAAACAGCCACAGGATTGGTTAAAGCCTTTAAAGAATGGTTCTGTCAGATGTGTTGTCTGTCTTAAAGCCGCATAACACCCAGGGAGATGGCAAAGAATGGATCATTAGTGTGAAAACTAGTAAAGCACTTAACACGCCAGCTGGCCATTAACGACATTAAGCCTTCTGGTGATTGGATGGACCATCTTGCTAGTGTCTCCTTTTCCTTGATATTTTGTTTGTTTGTTTTCATTCAGTCTGTTGTTCTTCCTCTGTGTGTCTTTCTGCCAATCCAATTCTGGATGTAATTTGATTTTAAGTGACTTTGCTCACTTTGCCCAAGAGCCGCTGATCCAATAGGTGGTGATGTCAGTCCACATGTTTGTCCAACATTTGTCCTAAGCAAAATATATTTAGCCACATTGATATGAAATAAAATTACAAACACTTTTGTCCATAACAACGTAGGCTGAAAATAGCTGGATTTCCTGGATATTTGCCATGGTTATTCTAAAGATTATGACCAATATATTCTCCCCTGACATTTGCCTTATAACCATGTCAGACCAAAGAAAATGTTCTACTTACAAAAATGAAAATGTAATGGACAGGTAATGATTGGCTGACTCAATAATGTGATTCCCTGGAATAAGCATTTATCTATTTATTATCAGAAACACATGATATAACCATATACTGTATATGTGTGCTGTATATACTGTAAACTACAAATCACAAGGCGACACAATATCTTGTTTACCTTCAAGAACATCATTTGTTTATTGGAGCCATAACATTTTTGAAAAATGTATGAATTGCATTGGCATAACAACACACTTATGAACCAGCTCACGGTATAAACAAATGCCCTGATTTTAAGTGGCACAAACTGAAGGTGTTAAATGCTACTCCTCACTCTTAAACTGTTTGTTCATCCTCATGCAACTTACGTGCGCCTCTTCATTTGTTGAGCAGTGAAGGCAGGTGGGTCAAATCAGCTCAAACGTGCGCCGGTCGATAAAGTGAGGCGAAGCTGGAGGAGCAGCAATAGAGGCTGTCTTACTCTGAATAACACTTCACAGCCCCCCTCCAGCTAAAGACACTCAACACTCAGTAGAGACATTGAAGCTGTGCAAAACCCACAATACACACTTGTGATATTTAAAAAAAAAATCCTTCTTTCAAGGCTTTTGTTCATTACAGTTTTTCTCAGTTGCTTTGGTGCTTTTCTCAGATCAGAATGAAAATTCTCAGAACTATTAGTTCAACCTCCGCAACATTTAGTCATTTGAGCACATCATAGTAGCAATTTCTCCTTCCTCTGAACAAATTGCAAATGCTTTTGGACATGTATCAGTTGCTTTCATATAATTCTCTGCTGTTTTATAACATTGTCATTTGCTTATGTCATGTCAGTCAAAATGAACTATACTTATGGATGCTGAATAGTCGTTCCCAATAAAACTAATAGTCTTCATTTCATTGCTTGAGTCATTACATACAAAATTGTTGAACTAGTTATCAAATTCTGTCAAGCAAATTTTATACCTTTCTTTATACATTTTTCCTGGAAATGTCTCCTAAATTGAACATTTGCTCTCAGGTGGACTTCAGCTTTCACTCACAAGGAGGTGTGTGAAGTATTAGTTGTAACCAATGACTTTCCTCGCTGCATTGCAAGGGATAATATCCGTTGTGATGTAGATGAAAATATGTGGCCAGACAGACAGGAACGTCTGGATGTGCCAGAATGATTTACCTATATATGTTCAGTTACAATATGTCCTGTTATATTGTTCACAGCTCTACCAAAAGGGTGTTTTTTATGTTTGTTCTAAATAAGTGACTGAAGTGTATTTTTCTTTTGCACAATGCTGTAGAATTGCAAAGAGCATATACAGTAAAAATGTGAAACATACGTATTCAGTGTCTTGTACTCACTTACTCCCCTAACTACAGCAATGTGTAACTTTACTGTAGTTTTCAAATGGCTGTACAAGTAGTGTATAGTGCTGTCTTGAGCATTTTCAGGTAGTGTCACCGAGTTCTGACCTTTTTTTTGCATTGGAAAACACTGAGAGAATAAACTGTCATAATGAAAACATGACAAAGCCATTTGACTATCTTGTTCATAAACGATGGTGTCAAGACTTCTCATTTTGATGACACTGGCAGTTTCATTGACATGAATTCTTGCTTTTGAGGAATAGACTATCCATTTTGAGCAAGTGACGTACTTTTGCAGGTTATCCACTAGGTTTTGCAGTTTGCACTAATTGTTTTGAGAAATGCACTAACTGCTGTGCAAATGTTAATAGTGATGTGAGAAAAGCACCAAAGCGACTGAGAAAAACTGTAAAAGCTTGTGCTTCTTGTCTCTGAGTAACAAGTCCTGTCTAGCGGGTGTAGTTCGGGGATAATTGCCATTTCAGTAGTCACAGGGTCAACGGGTTTAGCTGACATCATACTTTTTGTATTGTGCTCATTTTAAAATGGATTATTTACATAGATAGATAGATAGATAGATAGATAGATAGATAGATAGATAGATAGATAGATAGATAGATAGATAGATAGATAGATAGATAGATAGATAGATAGATAGATAGATAGATAGATAGATAGATAGATAGATAGATAGATAGATAGATAGATAGATAGATAGATAGATAGATAGATAGATAGAGGGACGGACATACAGATACTCTAGGTTGGGTTTTAGGTTAGTAGTGTTAAACTCCTTACAAAAAAGCAGAACTAAGGATTTGTGTTTTGAACTTTATTTTGTAATGAATCTATTTTCAGTTCTCAGGGGCTTTTACACATGCTATCTGGCTATCCCTGTTGTTCATTCATCCTGAAATCTGTCAGTACATCCAGAATATTTAAACGTCCTTATCTCTTATAAAATAAAATGTGTATTGCTTTGAATTATCTATGACAAAAAAATGACACAAACACATAGAAAAGCCAGCCTGATAACAGCAGTTATATCAAGTGTGTGTTTGTGTGTGTGTGTGTGTGTGTGTGTGTGTGTGTGTGTGTGTGTGTGTGTGTGTGTGTGTGTGTGTGTGTGTGTGTGTGTCTGCTTGTGTGTGTCAGGTGTTTCGGGGAGGACACGTGTCTCTCCATCCCAGACATCAAGGCAGTGGTTATGGTCATGCCGCCCAGTGAACCCAGAATCACCATTGCAGGTTCTAATCGACTCGTCAGGCCTGCCGCTGACCTGCGGGGCCCGCTGGGTGTGGCACCCTTCAAAGAGCTTCACATCACCAGCACAGTAATGAAGGGAGACAGCTTCGGTGGATGTGAGTGGAGAGAGAGACTGCCTGCCTGTGATGTTAGGATGCTCTCATATCATACCAGCCCTCAGTAGTAATGCCTGTGTCACGCTAATGTTACAGATAATGTGTTTTTTAAGAGAGTTTTTTCGGCTATATGTGCACTGGAAATGTGGCATTTTATCATCATTGTGCACATACAATAACTCATTTTGCTTGTCATTTGGTGTCTACTTTAACAGCCCGCAGACCAGGTGTGACGGAGGTGATGCATAACCTGGACTACTGTGATGTGCTGGTCATTGGGGAAGAGCTGAACCCCGAGAGAGAGAGTCTGGAGATTAATCACAGTGCTCTGTTGGGGAAACACCTGGATGCCACCAACTCCACCTCTGGAATATCCATATATGGTAAAGGCCCATCTTTGAAATGCAACTCTCCACCTCTTAAGTCTTTAAAGAATATATAACAATTAAAATTAAATAGCAATGATGTGCACATTCCACTGTGCAGCGAGAGAGCCGTTAAGGTCCCTGACAAAGGCTCCTGTCATGACATATTACAATGACAAAACAGACACACGCTGCAACGTGACATGTGTAAGACTGTGGTGGAACATGTTTTTTACCTGTGTGTTACAAGGTGTGGACTCCATGGCGCACTATGAGCAGGCACTGAGACAGCTGCGCTATAGGAACTGGCGTCCTGCCACACTGAGCGAGAGGAGGTTCAGACTCACCTGCTCTGAACTCAATGGACGATACACCAGCAATGAGTTCAATTTGGAGGTCAGCTTGACACCTTTCAACTCTCTTATCATCTTCCTGCCCTGCACTGTTTATCTAGCCTGTCACGTATCTTTTACCCGGTAACACTTTACAAAAAGAGTACCAATTACCTGTTACTTAATGCTTAGTTATTGCTTAATAAGTATCAGCGAAGCACTATTTAACTGTTAACAACTGCTTAGTTAATGTTTAATACGCATTAACTACGCATCAAAGCTGGGGTATATGATTTCTGATTGGTCAAAGTTAACATGAGCTGTACACTTTGACCAATCAGAGCGAGGCTCCAATTCTCTGTTCTTATTGGCTGTCGGGACTGTCCATTCACTTTGGCACCACTTTGTTGGTGTAGAGCGTGTCAGTGAGGGACCATAGGGGAGGGACCAAAGAGAACAAGTGGAGTGGTTGAGGTATTTGAATTCGAATCTCTATCCCAACTGCCATTTTCTCCCCAAATCCTCCACCCCAGCTTTAACTAACTAACCATTATGCTTAGTTAATGATTAACTAAGCATTATTCTACTAAGTATAGTTAATGCTTAGCATACACTAACCATTAATAACAAAGAATGAACAGTTACTTCATGCTTAAATGGCATTACAGTTTATAGCATTAAATAAGCATTAACTAACAGTTAATTAATGTACCCTTATTGTAAAGTGTTACCCTTTTTTCTTTCCTCATTTATCTCCATCTGCTTTTATCTTTTAAGTTTGTTATCAGAATTGATCAAGTTTTCCCATGCTTGGTTTGTTTTTTTTGTGCGTTCTTCAACCTTCATATCACATCGTCCTTGCCTTTTTATTGTATATTTTTTCGGCTGCCTAAATCCTCGTCCGCCTTCTTTTAATGGCCGTTGTCTCGCCTCCGTAGGTCGGTGTTCTTCACCACTCTGCACCTGTGGAGCATGTCAACCATATGGCTGCCCAGCCTCAGTACATGAGGCCTGTCCATCACCCACTCATGATACACACTCTCAACTCACACATCTCAGGTAAGCCACCAATGGCATTGAAATGCATTCTGTGGTGAACATGAAGAATTGGGCAGATGGTGTTAACACTGGTTGATCTTGCACTTATTCTACAGTATAACAGCTGTCAGCAAAAAGCGGACAGATCATCATGCACTGTGTTTTTATTATTCAGACCAGTTTTTTGGGGAAATGAACAGTTATCCTAGCAGTTCATATACATGTCATTAATTTCCTTCCTACAGCTACAGTACTGTCCTTACTGCACAGTAGTTGGGACTCAGATTCCACTTTTTCACCACAACAGATTATTATAATGGACATGTAGAGCTGTGCACCTTTGTTTCCTGTTTCAAATAAGCACTTCGACAAGATAATTCAACTGGAGATTAATCTGCCGTCGATGTAAAGCGTTGTCTTAATGAGTTGCTGCATCATCGCTCAGTTATAACATTTTTAACAAAACAACATTAAAGGACAAGGGCTATCAAGAGAAAAAACAAGAGTGTAGAATAGATCAAAGACAAACATTATAAAAGATCAAATAATACAATACCATATGTTATGATACGATACGATATATATTTGAAATACATACATTTTTCTGCCACCCTGTTTCTCCTTTAAAGGGCCTGCACCTCCAGCAGCCACAGTAGTTATCGTGGTGTGTATCGCCGCCCTGGTGGTGATTGTGGTGATTGGCGTGTACAGGATCCACACTACGCATCAGGAGGGCTCCAGAGAGGACGAGGACGAGGAGAAAAGCCCAGAGGAAGACTGGGCCGACTCTGCCCTCACCATCACGGTCAACCCCATGGAGGTTTGATGACGTTTTTAAAATGTTTCCTTAAGCATTGCCTTCAGACCATCTGTCCAAAAGTAGTATAGAGGAGTTGAATGGGATGATGAAGTTAGATTAATTTTAACAAGTAGCTCAATCGAATATGTCACCTCTGTAAACTGGAATTCTGATTTTTTTTCTTTCTAGAACATAAAAGGAGCTCAGGCACTCGGCAAAGGAGTGAAAGAAAGTGAGGAGGATGGAGGAGAGGAAGAGTTGGGAGGAATGACAAGTGCCGAGTCAGACAACAGTGATGAAGACGAGGAAGAGGAGGAGGAAGAAGAAAACGAAGAGAGAGAAAAGGTGAAGGAGAGGAAGCAGAAGGGAAAAGCAGAGTGGGACAGTTCCTCCATAACTTACTGACCAGAAACATGCACACACACATTAACACATACCTGAACTTATAAAACACTCTTTACATGTTGGTCTCTCTCCCCCTTCCCTCTCCCTTCCTCGCCTTGTCAACCACCTGCGCACACACACACACACACACACACACACATCATGCAGACAGCGTCAACATGCTTGCTACGTGTACACATATCCACACAATAACAGAATCTCTGATAAAAATGATTTAGAAAAAACCGTTGACTCTACATAATTTTTAATGTAACGCCTCCCTCTGCTGGAAGAAGTCAGAACTACTATATCAGCGACAATGCCGGAAAACATTGTATGTTCATTACTATTCTTCTCATTCTTCTCATTGCCTGAAACTTGACTCCAAACAATATGGCGACACAAATTCTCTCAATTTCCTACATTAACACAAAAATAAGTTGGGCTTCTATCCCAACATTTAATATCTGCAGCTGCATGTGTCCCCACGTTACCTCTCTATTGTTTATTTTTTTAAACAATAGAGAGGTATTTAGCAGCGATATGTGACCATATTCATCTCCTTTAGTTAATGTATCCTTTAAATGTTTGATATATTTACTTTATGGCCTATATAGTAGGTGTAACATAGCTGTACTGTCACTCAGTGTATATCATCTGTTGTCATCTTAAACATAAACCAGACACTTCTTTGTCTGTGACGTCGACTGTGTGATCAGTGTCTCTACATATGTCACAGTGCAGTGGTTCCTAGGACTGGACACTAAAGAGATATGTTATATATGGATATGTTATGCCTTCCCACAAAAAATCCTCATTTATATACAAAGTAGAAGTATTAACAGTTTTATATCTTCCGCCTTTGGTTTCTCTACAGTATTTTAAAGCTAAAACTGCTCTGTCACATAGCAAAGAGCTCATGGAAAAAAGTTAATATGAGTTAAAATACTGAAAACAAGAGCTGAAAGCCATTTAGTTTACATCCGTCAACCAAATCTTTTCATTCATGTAGCTTATACTGTTCATGGTTAGATCAGTTATCAAACTTACATAATGAAGAGAGCCCTCTATGCAATAATGGGCCTAGCATAAAAGACCAGTCCATAGAAACAGGGGTACTCCACTTCCATCACACATGAAACACTTTCTCCAGATCCACATACAAAACTTTCAACGAGCAAACTGAACGAGTGGAAATTGGTGTAGTTAGGTGAAGAGGCTTGAAGCTAAATACTGGAGAAAAGAAGCAGAGTGATTATTTTTTTTCATTTTACTAGTACACACAGATCTATGACATTGATATTCTATCTTGTCCCATGGTTATTTGCAGATTATGTAAAGTTATGTAAAGACAAAATGTAATTCCATGAACTCGTCTGCACTGGAACGATCCAAAAAAGTAACTCTAAAATCCCTTTGACCTGCCCGTTTCTACTCAGAGAAATCCCCTGTCATCTGTTCACTGTCCACACAGTATCAGTGACTGTATTGCTGATACTCCTCCTGTTTGCCCCTGTCTCTCCCCCCCCTCTCCCTATGTTGGCCTTTAAGCACCTGTGATTGTGATGTCATCATTGTAAAACAACTGCCTTGTTCTCCTCCCTTTCCCCCCTTTGTCATATTGTGCTCCTCGAAGATTAAAGAGAAAAAGATTCTTTTACATATAAAAACAAACCCTGTAAAAAATGTTCAAGACAGTTATTTTATATATACGTTTCTTTTTCTTTTTTGTAAACAAAATGGTTGAGATTTCTCTCTCGTTAGTGGTTCTTCCCACTGGTTTCTGTATATTGACCAATAAAGACTTGTTTTAGACTCTACACAGCTCTCCTTGTTTGTGCACTTGATGTGTGTGTGTGTTACCAGAATTCATCACATGTTGGAGCAAGCAGCTGACTGTGTTTCATTTGTTTACAAAGGTTTATATAGACAAGACAGGAGTATGATTAACAAGACTAGTGAATTTGTGTGTTTGAATTGCTGGGACACAAAAATTCGAAATTCCGGTGAGTTCCCACTGTTTAGGCCACTAATGGTTTTTTAATATGAAATCCTGAAATCTGAAAAGGGAAAATCACTCTTTAGTTAAATTCATCACATTTTAAATAAGGACATAATCCTTACAAAACCAAAGGGTACAAACTACAATAATTGGTGTTATTTACGGTGTTGAGATAACCATCAAACAGCAGAGAAACTCGCCAATTAAATCCCAAATTGTCATCCGTTTCCAGCGTTAGTGCTAAGCTAAGCATCTGATAGCTGTAGCTTCATATTTAGCTTACAGCTTTACAAATTGTATCCTTCTTCTCCCATAAAAAATCACAAGCCAGAATGATTGGGAACAGTTGTGCATAAAGTTATTCATTTAAGCTCAAATGTTGAACTTGAATTTACTTGTTTTGTCAATAAGTTGCAGGCAGCTATAGTAAAAATACCAAAATATACAGTATGTGTATATGTAAATAGATGATTATTTCTCTATTCAAATAAGTCTCAGGAAATGATAATAAATACAAACCTAAAAAAAACAGGATGAAGATGATAGAGACACACACTTCAATAGGGGGGCGATGACATTGGTAATTGTCTGTTAAGAAGAAGCCTCATAGTAAAAGGTGTTAGCATGGAAGGTTGATCCTTTTTGGCAAAAACGCATTCAAATAAGAAAAAATCTGGCTTTCAAATCTGGTTTCAAGGTAAGTCTATGAAAGGCATCATGCAGTGTGCTGAAATTTAAAAGAATAAATTGTGTTTTTCCATCTTTTAATAATAAGGTATTGATTATCCTAAAGGCAGCTTTCAGCAACTTTGTTAGTTTCACATGCTACATGTTTTTGGAATAGACACTGTTCCGTCTGACAACCATCACATAAGGGATATTGGAGGGGAAAAGAGGTATATAAAAAACCCTCAAGTTGTATAAACCTCAGTATATTTTCAATCACAGCCACACATCTATTAACTGGCAGTGCTCCTGCAGATGGAGTGTGGCAGCTCTGCTTTGGCTCCCAGCTCCATTGCTGATTATTCATGTCTTCACTTAGCAGATCCCTGAGGATGAAGGAATGTAATCGGCTAATTAGTAATTTAATGTGCCTTTTTAATTGATGAGCACCTTATGTACAAAAAACACTGTAATGTGCTAGAAAAATCTACTAGAAGACTGTCAGGTATGATTCCTCCTGAGTTTCTTCAGATTTAGATGTAATGATTAAAACAATTAGAAAGTCTAGGTTCTGTAAACGGGCATGGGATTTTCTATATGGGAGAAAAGTCTCCTCTTCTTTGAGGTAAGTGAAACTAGGCATCTTTGAAAAAAACTCTTTGATAAGATGTAAAAAAACAAACATTTGATGATCTTATGGAAGATGATGTGTTGCGATCCTTTGTGTTTACAAAGGAGTTAAAATAAGCTCAACTTAAACAGCAGTGAAACGCAGCATTAATTCAGCAATAACATTCATCCAGGTATAACCAATAAAAGAAAAATCCCAGGGACCATTTTACTGCAAAATAAATAAATAAAAATTGTAATACTTCTTTAAAAACATTTGTTGATCATACTAATATACTGTATTGGGCTTTTAATTGTAGAGGTGTTTCCTGCAATTCTTTTTTTATAATTGAAGTGGAAGTTTCCCATTCCCTCAATGTTTTCATATATTCAGGCTTTGTGTCTGTACTGTGAGGGTATACTGCAGATGTGGCAGCAGAGCTTGAGACTAAACAGCCGGTGCAGCCCCAGATGGTCGCAGTCATAACGGTTTTATTTGTCAAGTGCGTTGGCTCACTAAGCCCAGTGCGGCAAATTACGTTTTGTTTCTCTGTGCCACATTAGGTTAGGGAGTGAAATTTTATTTCCAAACTGATGACGGAAATAATAAACAATGTTGCTGCTGTATATTCTGCTTTTGAAAAATGTAATTTCTTTAAACAGAAATACTCGGAAAATGTCCATGTTTTGCCCTGGTCTTCAAAAGCCCCCAGGATAGAGATGTGTTGTGGATCAATTTCACACCTCAGCTTCCCCGTCAGAGTCCCAGAATATAAACTAAGTGCAGCTTTGTTGGCTTTTTTTCCTGCTACAGAGAGCATCAGGGTTAAATGTTTGAAAATGAAGTGAGTGCAGTGTCTGTCTGTGTGTGCACTGCAGTGTGTGGGTGGTCAGAGATGGTGTAAAATTGTTTTTTTCTCCAAGGTTATGTTCACCGTAACAATGTAAATTTACTCAGCTATTGTGTTATTGTACAATTTGACTTCATACTTCTTCTACACTATGTGGAGAGAACAAATTGTCCCTTTTATTCCATTTCATTCATCTGACAACTTAGCTACATTCTTCTTTTTCTTTCAAATATAAAACACATTACTCAAAACTTATATTGTTTTAGATTAAAATATATAAAGTAGTTTAAATGAGCTTCAGCTCAACCAGCTATAACACATTTGACTTTCAATAGAAAAATTATTATTATACAATGGAAAACTTCAGCTTTCATTGGAAGACCCTATTTGGCCAGGGGTCACCATATGCCTGTTGTTTAATCTAGATCTTTTTGGAGTGCCAGTGTTCTCTCAGTTTTAGGTGTAAACACCTGCTCATGCTACTTCCTGTCTTCCTGCTTTTTCCCCCACACTCTACCAGTAATTGTCCCCTGTCCAGTCTGGTCTGACTGCACTGCACTGCACCTTTTAAACTGAAGCCTGAAGGAGCCTGTGCTGGTGTATTGCCATCTGTTGTTAGGGCTAAAACTCTGCTGTAAATCTCACCTTATCAAAGTTTAGTTCCTCGGGGCCGCTAAACAATATTCATGACAGGATGAAACCAGTTGATAATTGATTGCTTTTAGACATAAACAGTGTGTGTGTGTGTGTGTGTGTGTGTGTGTGTGTGTGTGTGTGTGTGTGTGTGTGTGTGTGTGTGTGTGTGTGTGTGTGTGTGTGTGTGTGTGTGTGTGTGTGTGTGTGTGTGTGCAGGGCCGACGGACAGCGGGGGAAAGTGCAACAGTCGTGGGGGGCCCAAGGCAAAGGGGGGCCCATCAAATTTTTTTCTTTTTTTTTTCTTTAACAAGTTAAATGTGGGGCCCCGATCTTCGAAGGCCCTGAACAATGCCATTCCAAAAAAAGAAATAATTTACTGGCTTTTTTCTCCCCTGAACCTTGCAAGGAGATCAGGGGCCTGTGCATGACTAAGCCATGTGTGCGGGAGAATAAGCAGGAGCAAGCCGACAATGAATTGAACTGGTGGCGAAAATAAGCAGAGATGTTTCTATGGGGATATTTAGCTGTACAGAAATAAGTGCTGGCAAAGCTTAGAGTTTAAGACTCCACATCACTGTGGCAACACAACCTATCTATCAGCTCAGACAGCGCAGAGAAAAGTCTGATGAATGCATGAGAGTGATGGCCATGCACAACTGTAAGGTCAGTGTGTGTTGTATTTTCGTATTCAAATAAACAGTTGTTTATTTTTATAGTGCGCATTGGCATCTTTGAGCAAAGTACCCCCAACATTTTTGCTGCGCCGCGCCTCCTGTGACACTGGCCAGTGACCACCTTCATTAAGACATTTTCTGGGACAAACACTGCTAAAAGTAATGATTTGGTCATTCATCAAATGAAATATTGTGGAGTTGTCTGGCTCAGAGAGCCGTGTGTATTGTAAGACCGCCTTTCAGGGGGCCCATCAGGACTTTTTGTATAGGGGCCCAGAATTTGGTGCTATGCCCCTATGTGTGTGTGTGTATTTTTTTTACAGTCAGATTGTGAGTGCTGAATCGTGAGTGTTGCTGTATAGCATCATTCCACTGTCTGTCCACTCTCCATTTCTCCAACATCAGCCCCCTCTGTGTGTGTGGACTTGATGTTCCCGTATGGATGGTGCAGTTTGAAATATGAAGCCTGTAAACACATTGAGCATCACCACCAGTGTCTACCTCTCACACTGCAATGCCCTGCAGTTTGAAACGTTTTAGACTTTGAGCTCATCGATATCTCCCTGGCTGCTGAGTGGGGAGTGTGGGAGCAGTATTTACCGCTGATAAGCACTGGCACTTTAGCCAAATACTTTCTAAAGTGGAAACTGCTCGCTTGACAACGGGGAGAGCTTATACAGCCAAATACTTTACGGCCCAAATTACACGATCGCTAAGGCCTCCCCCCGGTACAACAAACGCTCCTCAGGCACAGTTAAAGATGCCGCGAACGTGTCAAGCCCACTGCAGCAAAGTGTCAGATGCATTTTGTGGGACTTTGAACATGTATATTTCAGTAAGGATTCCTTAGGTGCACTATTTAACTTTAGCCTGGCTCCGCCCGCCCGCCTACTTCCGGTCAAATTTTATTTTCCCTTCAGTAGTCAGTCTGGGTGTACAGCCCATTTCCTAGTTTTGCCGGAGATTCGACAGCCGGTCCAATCAGCGAACAGAGCGAGTGGCTGAGAACGATGACGTCGAAGTCACGCTCCAGTTTCAGTTGCCAGAAGCCGGCTCATGACACACGTGACGACCAAACGTTATGCGATTGGTTGGCTAATCCAGAGTGGCACTGGGCAGATCCAATAGTTTGAAACTTTAACAGACACCCGCCTCCATGAGTGAACGTTTGCCAATTACAGCACTGCCAGACCTTCTGTACAAATGAAATGAAGTACGATGGTCTGGTAGCACCAGCCTAATTTAACTTTGGGTGTGTCAGAGAATTGAACATTTTCTAAGGTATATTCTCATAACGGAATAAACAAACTTTCCTCACAGGAAAATTGGATCCCTGGAACACTGTTTGAAGTTAGAACGCTTACTGAAAAGTAACTGTTTCACTGTTGTTGTTTACAGCAGCAGGGCCCACAGTTTACAAACATATTCTAGCCTTAGGTTTGGCTCAAGGCGGGGCCTCAAAATAATTTAGTTTCGATTTATAACGATGGAATTATTCTATACTAAGAATTAAATGTACAGTTAGTATGTGTTGTAAACTAACTGCAGGCGTCAAATGTAAACAAATCCCCCTCCGCTGAAACTGCATAGTGCACCTTTAAACACGTCATTAGCCATGTTGTTTTTGGACACACAAATGAGTGTTTTGGGTTATCGTATCAAGAAAAAGGAAAGCGAAGGGAAAGAAAACTCAAAGAATGTTTTACAGACATTTTTTTTTCAAATTCACTTGGCTTTTATTCACATTTCATTATCTGTTGACGTCTCAACTGCACCGTCGGTCCAAACATTCTACTACTTTTCTGAATGGTCCTTTTCTTCTCCCCCAATCCTTAAGCGATGAAAACAGGAGGTAAGAACACCACCATCACAAATAACAATAATAATAATAATAATAATAATATTATTATTATTATTATTAATAATAATAATAATAATAATTAAAGCAGCATTGAAGAAACAACTTTATATTTCTCTCTCCCTTCATCGCCAGCATCTTTCTTTCACCTGAATGTAACCATCAATGATCAGGTAAAAAAACAATCAAACATAGAACTAGCTTGTTATAAATAATAATCATCATCATCATCATACCATCATCATCATCCTCATCATCCTACCGTCATCGGAATCAGACTCCACACTCACAATATTATTATTTATAATAAAGTAGACTGCAAACTCAAAAGTAGAAAAAGAAAAGAAAAGGTGACTAAAGCATTTTTTTAGGAAAGGAAACATGATTGGTCTACTGTGTGTGTGTGTGTGTGTGTGTGTGTGTGTTCGCGCACATTGGTCTTCTGCATCCTATTATGGCATTGTAATGTTCCTACTCCAACCATCATTCTAGATCCAGTGACACTCTGACACGGGTCTGCTCTTTTTCCTGTTTGTTTGTTTGTTGTCATTAAGACATTTGTGAGGAGGGCAGACATATCTGGTACCAGTGAGCTACAGCAGGGTGCTACAACAGCAGGCGAGGCTCTTCATTCACTGCCAACAGCATGTTAGCAATAGTTACCACTGAGTCGGGCCGCGACCAATAGTCACATTCACACACACACTCCATGGCTGAAGAAGAAATACTTTGGTTGTACTTGACATCGTAATACATGATTTAGTGTCCCGAGCGGAAGTCACTCTCAGTAGCAATTAAACACTTTAATCAGCGAGCACTGTTGTCTTTCCAAAAAAGCCCTATTCAGACATTAAGTCAAATAAATAAAGTATAGTAAATGTATAGCAACACATTGAAAGCAGCACATAAAAAGGATTTGCCTCAAATGAAGATGTCCCTAAAAAGTATTTTCACATTAAGCCTCCCCCTCGTGATGTCAAAGTTAACAAACAGTCGTATTGGAGATTTGTGTATTTGCCCTTCTGTTTAGAAAAAGCCATGCTCATTTGGAAAAAAAACTGATGATGTCATGAATAAACATCCACCATGTTGAGATTGTTCTCATGTTTGAATAGACTCTGCAAACGTTTGTTTGTACATGAACATTAACATCAGACCTTATTTTTTTCAAGTGTAATTAATGCATGTGGGAAATGTAAAAGGTAATATAAAAATAGTTCATATACAACATCGCAGCATAATAAAATAAACGTAATAAATAAGGAAACTACTAAAAGATGCAGTGGATGAGTGGGGACTGGGAGCTTCTTTCATGCTAATGGTCATAAAGCGGCAAAAAAACATTTTGAAATCCATCAATGGACACACTTGTCTTCAGTCATATCATTAATTTGCCAGCTTTTCACACACCAGCTGCTAATAGTAAGAACATTGTGAATATAAATAAGCCGTCACTTTAACTGCTAAACGTTTTTTCTTCCATGTCTGAAAAGGGCTTGACTCTCACCAAATGTCAGCATAAGTTCTGCATGCTTTTTTTTTTGCTTTTTGTTTACAAAGCTTTGCACCTTTCAGTCCATCTACTTTGTGTGTGTGATGTGAGCTTTTGGTCGGGGCCCCGAGTCAATCAGATTCATATCACAAACAGTGCTAAAATACTCTTGGACAATCTGTGCTCTGCAGCCTGCCTCCTGTGCTAATGGGGGGGGGGGCATGAATACGCACTATATGGTGACAACAGACAATGATAAAGTCACTGACTAATGTGTCAGAAAGGCCTCCAAGGATTGGATTAGTGTGCTTTCTCTTCCGCAGTTTTGTGTTCCCGTCACTAGGTGGCGGTGGTCGTCTAAACACCGTCTCTGTCACCTGAACCCCAGCGGACTGCCATAACAGAGATGGGTTTCTTTCTTTCTTTCTTTCTTTCTGGATGAGTGAGACGCTGATGGGACACCACCATCGTCAATAATTTATTTCATGTCAAAAAACTAATGAAAAAAGCAGCTGGAAATTGAAAAGAAGCTGGTGCTGTCCTGTTCTGTTGCTGGAAAGCGTGGTCTTCCATCCATCTGTCAGTTAGTTCTCCCACCATCTCTTCCTCCCTTAAATTTTTTTTTTTGTTTTTAATAAATCCACCTTTTTGTAGAGACATAGCGCGCTCTCAGTGTGCACGTTCTACCATCCAGGATCAGCGCTTTTTGCATTCTTTAATACATTTCCTCTTATTCATCCATCTTTAGAGACTTTCCCCCGGTGATTCTGGTTCATAGTCGTTTGGTATAACTCCCAGTCTGCTTTGCTGCCAGTCAGTCACTGGTATTGGAGGTAATTTTTCAGTGACTGGGGCAGAGGGAGGCTCTCGATCTCCTGGAGGCGCTCCCGGCCTAATGCCACGCGGGCCGCACGCCGACACAAGTCCATCAGAGGAAGAGGCTCGGCTGAAAAAGACAAAGAGAGACAAAGATAGAAGTTAGGAGATAAGACTTTGGTAAAAAAAATGGCCTGTGCATTGTTTGCAAAGGGATGTCTGTTTTGGCTGCTGGTGATGCAGTTGCACCTCAGCCTTTCATACATGATGCATAATACATCGTAATGTTTTTGTTATGCATGAATGAAAGAGAAACAGAATAGAGGGCTGAGAGAGTGATGAGGCACCGTACACCTTTAAAATATTTAAATCCACTCTTCACACACAGAGAAACACACACCCGCACACACACACACACACACACCACCATAATAGCTTTAATAGTCACATTACGTTTCTATTCAAATACAAACATTTTCAGTTATCCCGACTTTGTACTACTTCCAAAGAATATTTTTGAGATTGGGACAAATCTCTCTGTTTGTTTGGAATGTTGACTTTGCCCTGTGTGCTGTGAGCTCCTGGATCAGCCTTTCCCTTGACCTTGAGCTCCACATCAGGGTTAAGGAGGTAACAGATACGATAGGCTGCGGTCTGAGCGGCAGGACACGCACACGCACGCGCACACACACACACACACACACACACACACACACACACACACAGGGAAGGAGGGGGAGAAACTTGTCTGAATCTTATTGTAGTTTTCTAATAGTCATATGAATTGCATTAACAAGCACATTCATCTACCTATTACAATCTACTGTATGTTTAAAACCCATAAACTGTAGACAAACGTCACCAAAATGTACTAGAGGCCGATCAATACATCAGCTTAATTTCCCTCAGAACAGATCTGAGGTCAGATTTCATTGTTTGTTTCCATTTTTGGATCTGCATTTTGGCAAGAGGAGCAAAGAAAACACTGATATATGAGGTAGCATCTTCTTATTTGTTGCCAACGTCTGCTTTCATTTGAAACTTTTGGCTGCCATGCGTTTATACTGGGCTTAAGGTCACTTATGTGTCTAAATATCAATCTGTAACACTACTCGAAGGATACAGTTTTGGTCAAATTGCCATATGTTGGCAGCTATTTGAGAGGTAAGACAGATTGCAATCAGAAATGATCGCGATAACTAAGAAGCAATGTCACCGTCCATTACATAGATTATCCACCAGAAAGCAATTGCAGCTTGATTTTCACACTGTTACATTTGAACCAATTGTAAAAAAATTAAATCAATACATGATTATCAGAACTTTTTACTCTCTGTAATATCAACTTGTATATCAGCAAATGCCTGTACAATAAAAAACTGTTTTTCAACAGTCAAATAGGATGTGTAATAGTGTGAATCTACAGCAAATGTGAGTCAAAGTAAATAGGAGGAACGAAAACAACAATTCAAGGTCAAACAGGAGCAGAGCAGCAGGTTATAAACGACCAAAAAAACTCAAGAGATTTCTGATGCCTTGATGTGTAATGTGTGTGTGTTAAGTGGAGATACACCTCATGATGATAGTATCTTCATCAGGCTGTAATTAGTGGTACGTATCTAATTCTGGAGGTGTGAAGTGCTTCACGAGGATCCTGAGTGATATCACAGCACAGCCAGTCTATCAGTCTGTCCCTCCCTGTGTTCTTGTTTGGGAAAAGAAACACACACACACACACACTGCCGTCACCCAATGTCATTCTGGAAGTCCTGTACCACCTGCTTCTGTAGCTGCAACACTGAGTGTGTGTGTGTGTGTGTGTCTGTTTCTGTGGGCGGGTTGTGTGCGAGTGTGTTCAAGGTTAAGTCCAACAGCAGAAAGGATAATAAAGCCTCTACAAACACACACACACACACACACACACACACACACACACACACACACACACACACACACACACACTTCCGCTATACATGTGACTGTCCTTGCAATGTTAGGGTCACACTAATGGTCATCATCCAACACTTACAGAAACACACACACACACACACACACACACACACACACACACACACACACACACAGTTCTTCACTGGTGCACAGTCAAGATGACACGTCTGCCGTGTTGATTTTTAGTTTGCCCTTTGTTTGAAGCTCAATTATGCTGCGATTATGAGAGCTGCGCTCATCACATTGATAGGATATACAGTAGATGACTGCTGTTGCTCGGCGGCTGGGACGGTGGCTCAGATCCAAATGAGCTGCATACCATTTTAAAGTCAAATTGAATTATTTGTTAAGTCTATTGAAATTCAGAAAAGAGTCCAAAGGAGAATTACACAGACACAACACAGATATAATTACAATCTTTTTGGTTTGGTAAGTTTGATTTTAGTAAGCATTAAACTTTTTTGACTGATCAATTATTCAACTATTTGTTTCAGCTCTAATATCAAAAAGTGTCTCAGATTATCAGTGGCTTGTGAAATACAGAGCACTCTATCAGTACAGTCTCTAAATATAGAGCCAACAAAAATAAACAGTGACGCTAAGCTGGCTTTACTACGGCTAGTGACCAGAAACAAAAATTGTTAACAGATACCCACTTTTGATTGACTCTAAGCAAAACCTGCTCTAGCCAAAAGTATTAATTTACCTGAAATCGGTATTAAAGGCAGTATTAAAACTATACAAAAAAAACATGTTGGTCAACGCTCTGTGACACACAACGTATGATGTTTATACAGGCACACAAACATACATGCACGCACAAACGCATGCATACACACACACACACACACACACACACACAGTTCATTAGCTCTTCTGCAGTAAAGTGCTCATTTGTTCTGCCTACTTGGAGAGGAAAGCAGTTATTTAAGTGGAAAGGTCACAAGACAATTAAAGGTAATTGTGGCTAAAACATTTTTTTTGAATCTTAGTGAGTAAGTCATGTGTGAACTGTGAACCCATCAAGGGGGGGCAAATATGCACCACAATCAAATCCATTTGAGCACGCTCAGAGGTTTTTGTGGAGCCGAGTTCAGAGAGGAAGGAGCCACTGTCAACTCTCTTTATTTCTTCCCCTCTGGAGAAAAACACTTTGGAGAACATTAGAATAATTACTGTGAAAAGTAGACTAGTTGTACTGCAAAGTAGAGGCTTAATTAGCCTCAGTTAGTGAAATAACACAATCCAAAACAGCACTGCTGTGTCTGCAAGATTATATATGGAATACATTCCGTGGCGCCCATATCTGTGCTTTATTATAATGAATTCTAATGATAAGCTAATGTATTATTATAGCTTCTTTAAGTCTTTAGCTTGATGCAGCCACAAAGCAGCCATGATGTTTGATGTGAAGATTGTCTTAAAAGATGCATTGCGTGTTAGTTAGCTATTTTGGGACATTTAATGGGGCAGCAGGAATAAGTTAAAAAACACTGACAAATCACATTTTCGCTAAATTGTTACCATCCTAAGCATTTATATGGCTACGGTGTTTTTGGCCACCTGATGAATGTATGTCCGATATTCACTCTCATAGTAGCTCTGCTTTGGTCTCCACCAGCTCCTAGGGCTCTCTAAGCTGTAAAACAGTTCGCTATGTTCTCAAAGCTTGTCTTAACTGTGTCCATATATATTGTTTTGTATCAGAGTGTTGGCAGTGCTAAAATTACCATCGAGACATACAGCGACCCCTTTTTACAAGCACGCATTTGATCCATTGTTAATGTGATCTGTGTGTTTACAGTATATTAAGTATATGCAATGTAACTTATCAATAATGTGGGCGTCAGCCAGGTGGCTGCTCATAATATGTGTATATAGCTTTAGGTGATCCAGAAGATTCTCTTCAATCTAAGTTGAATGGTGTCCACATTAATCATCCACTGCCCCTCCAGATGTTAAGAATGGCTTTGTAATGTATTAAGTAGTTAGCAATTAGCTGGGCTACATCATAACTTTTTATATCAATACTCAGTGCATTAACATGTAGATTTGTTCTTAATGAAACATTTTCTATCAAGCTAATGATGGGGAGATAATGGGGCAGGTCATTCACCCCTGCCTCATTACACATTCAGTGCATAAAGAAGAATTAAGCTTACAAAATGCTTCAGGACTGAATATCATGACTTCTCTCTCTCTCTACCTGTAGATACCAGAGCCTCAGACTGGAACTGGGACTATTTTGCGACAAGTGACATTTCCAATAAAACAACAATGTTCTCAGGTCAGATATTGTCCGTTACCCTCAACTGATCTCTGCCGAGCTGCATTTAAACTTGTTATCTAAACTGCAAGATGGGTCCTAAACGACCCCTGTGGGAGAAATACTAGTCCATTACTGTAGTAAAAGATGTCTGCAAGAGATTATGAAGACTCATGCTAAGTGCCTCTCTTCTTCCATGTTTAGCTTCTGCACTCTTGTTAGTAGCACTGGGAATAAAACCGGAAACTGTTGTTTTTCTCCACAATCTACTGCAATTCATCCATCGATATGAAACCTCTATGAAATCTCTGAGAAGATTTTTACTGACGAGAGACAACGGGGAAATGTCAGATTGATAGCAGTTGCGAAGTGAAGAACTTTGGACCCTGATGAGACATTTTCTATGCACATGATTTGTGACCACGGCTCTGCTGCGGTGGAAACAAGAAGTAATAGGGGCACGCAATGTGACATGAAGACGCCGGCAATGATATGCAGTGCACAGCAGTGTCGGACCGGATTTACTGTCTACAGACAATGATAATGGGGGAGAGAGAGAGTGAAAAACGGCACCGGCAGCATCACTTTTATGATGGATATAAAAATTGACTTGAGGGATAGGGTCAGGAGGAAGAAGCTAACTAAAGCATGACAGATGATCAGTGACTTTAGAAGGAAAAACTTAAGGAAAAGGAGGCAGTGGAGGAGAGGAAACGCTCGAAAGTCAAACTGATATCTGAGTTAGGAAATTTAAACGGTGATAGCAAGGCAGCAAAGAGAGGAAAAAGTTAGTTTTCTGGACATGTTTGTCAAAACAAAATCGCTAGCAGACACACTTTGACAGCATGTTAAGGCACTGTAAAGTGTATTGAAACAGGGACCTTTGTTAGTTTCAACCTTTATTTTGGAGGCCATTTCGTTCAAAGACATGCTTCCATTCAGAAAAGGGGAAGCTAATTTTATATGTTTAATTCTAACTTTCCAATTATAGTTAGCTTAGCTTGCTAATTTTAGCAATGATTCCAACCAGAAACTAGTTTTGGTTCATATTATTTCAACACCTGCAGAGTAACTAACATACAAAGCATGGAGAAGTTTTACTACTGAAATGAGGGATGGGACTGAGTAAAGGCTTACGGCACCAGCTCCCTAGTATTAAAATATTAAAACAAACTATTGTCTGTGCAGGTATTGGACCAATCAAATGATGCTACCGACAGTGCGTCACAAGTTCACAACCAAAAAACTCACATCCCCTGGCACTGCAGAAAATATATTCAAAACAAACGGATTTCCTAGCAACAAAGTAAAAAAAATAATTTGATTTTATACTTTGAAGAAAATGTGCTGTGTAATGTCTCAGGGCATTAACCAGAGATGAAAAAAACACGCACGTCACTTGAGGAAGAGAGATGTGCTCAGGGGAACATAATCCACTCCTCTTTCTGTCTCTCAAGTCTTCCTCCCTTCCTCCTGTCACAGATACATCTCATCTGTAACAATACACCAGCAAAGAAGAAGAACGCAGGCCTACACTCCACTCTCCATTGCCTTTCTTCACCTTCTTTCACACCCCTCTTTTCATCTCTTTTCCACTCTTTCTACTCTCCTAGGTCAGAGTGTTTGATCTTCTCTATCACATTAAGACTCATCATCGCTTGTGGGGTGAAAGCTTTATTACCATCCAAAATGTCAACAAGAGAAAAAGGAGAGGCAGGTGTGCGTTCAGACATGATGACAATGCAGTTTTTTTTTCATTATCAATATCCAGTGGGTTTTCTGGAAGTGCTTCTAAGCCCAAGAGGTTGAAGAATTTTAGAGGAGCATGTAATCCTGTAATCCTTTAATTAAAGTCAATATATTATGAAAATGGAACAAAACTGTAATAACAAAGGCCTTCGCAAGACAACAGTGGTCAAATCTGGGCTAATGTACAATCCCGGGGCTCGCTGGTAAAAGTGTGTGTGTGTGTGTGTGTGTGTGTGTGTGTGTGTGTGTGTGTGTGTGTGTGTGTGTGTGTGTGTGCGCATAAAACACAGAGTAATCCCTTAGATGTTCAAAATGACCAAAAGCTCCATAAAGTGACTAACGCCATATACTATCAACCCACTGGGCGTGTGATTTTCTGTAAAAGAAAAACAGCAAACATTTACACAAGGGAAATCCACAAACGTGTCTGGCCGACATGTCGTCACGTAGCAAAACAGACTCATCGAGCGCACACACTATATGCAAGGTCATGGATAGTGGAAATCAAACTGACAAACTTAAACACATCTCCAATAAATCAAGAAAATAGAGGAAAAAACTCTAATCATGCAATGTACAACACATACAGATGTTTTGAGCAAAGACTGTTGATATAAGTCTCACTCTTGCCAATTTCACGCTATTTCATTTCAAAGTTGTTGTAGGACTGCTTGTATTTACATACCAACTAATAATTTGAGAAAGGCAAAGGTAAAAAAAAAAATAGAGGCTACTGAAATCCTTCAAAGGTTTGGTGTCAGCCCTGAAATGAGAGCACATTTTCCTACGGCTCAAATCATGGCAGACCTACAGAGCTGCCAAGTTTCACCAAAAGTTTGGAGTGAGATTTTTTGGCCGAGGGACCCAAAACCGTGTCCTCTTTCCCACCCAATCATTTTTGCTAGTGTCCTGCAAGTTTACATATTGTTCATAATAAATCAGAAATAAAAGACAAATGGAAAATGTGATAAAACATCAAAAATCTTATTAAAATAAACGAATTCATGAATTACAAAGTCGTAGGACAGGTTTTAATTAAACATTGGGTGTGGACATATTGTAAGTGGGGGTCTGGGGTTCCCCCCCCCAGAAAATTTTGAGCATTAAACACTTAATTTCCTGCATTCTGGTGAATTTTTATGAAGCAATGTGTGCCTTTTCTGCATTCATTTTTATGTAAAGTAAAAGAGAACATTCACGGTTTCGCTGACACAAATTTAATTGAATAGCCTACAATGGATGTGTAGTGCTTTCAAATATCTCCTGTAGCCTATTGTTAAAACATTTGGTTAAACTGTAATAAAGGTAATTATTCTATATGTATTCAACATTGTATGGGTTATCCAATTATCCAATTTCAATTCACCATTATTATATTAAATCTATGACACTTGATGTCTTCTCAGAACATATTTTTCCCACAGTAACCTCTAAGCTTAGTTACTCAATACATTCATTCAATTAATGTTGACAACATTTTAGAACAAAAATGTGTTTGTGTGTCAACCAGCCCAATAACATAATGCAAAACAAGCTTGAATATATCAAGTGAAGTGACTGATTTGAATTAAGGTGTTCTTACCTCTTTGTTCATTTAATACCGGCGTCCTTGTTGTCATTAATTTTCCATATAATTTGAACAAAGGGCGGGACTGGGAGGCGGCGGGCTTTTATTAGGCTCGTTCGACCTGTCGCCGTCTTGCTAAGACCTGCGCAATTATGACGCTCGTCTTGCTGAGCGCACTGCATTATGGTTAGACTTTTTGTCCCACTTGCACCAGGCCCCCAGGATGCTGCCTTCTCCGAGCAGCCAGCATGGACAAGTGGCCAAACCATTAGTACTGCATGCTGTGAATGGGGCTGGGGGGTGGAGCTTATTTTCATGCTGTCCTGAGGTAGATTTCCCCGTCCACACAATACAAGCGGCGAACAAGATTGTGTCTCCGCAACATTTTTCTGAATATCAAACTTAGGCTCATACTTATCATTAGACCATATACTATTAAAACTGAAGTTTTTTCATTCCAAAACGCCACCTCAAGCGTCTTATTAGCCCAACGGCTTTTAACGGCTTTCAGTTTGTTTTCGAGGGAGGAGGAGGGAGGGGGCAGCCGTGGGCAGCTGAACAGAGTCGTAGTTTAGAACTTATTCACCACTGTTTTACTTTACAAAAACGGAGTGTAATTCAAAGATCACATATAGCGGTTCATCGGGGGGTTAGTGACTTATACGACCATGGTCGGTAAGCAATACAACTTTGCTCGCTAAGACCTTTAGCTTACAATGCTAGATGCTACGGATGCTACAGAACGAGAATGATTCTACATCCGCTACCAGTCCGCTACGTCATTGCTACGCTTGCCGCCCTCTTTCTTGATAGGTCCATAATGCCGCTACGTCATGCTCATGGACCTATCGCCATGAACCATGGACCGCATGAATTTCCGCATATCACTTCCTTGTGGCATCCCTGCGCCAATGAGCAGATTCATAGGAATGAATGAGCGCCGTGTTTCAGTCCGGTGTCCATTTCTTTATATGTCCATGACTTGCACCCGTGGCTGGTTGCGGCTCGGCTGCTTGAGACTTTGAAGTCCCGCGGTATCAAGACGGACACAGACACTGGAGCAAGTCGCTGCAGTTGCTCCCCACGGGCTGCGGGAGCGAAATGTCTGATGGGAAACGTCTTGCTGACAGGCGGAGCTGAGCGCTAATTGGGAGTTTAAACCTCGTGCCTTTGATGCGTTTCCCCAATTGGTTAGGCAAAAGTCTGACATCACCGCTCAAAATTAAATTACGATCCATTCTTTTTGATTTTAATTTATGTTTAATCATTAGGCCGCCACAATATGCATTTAAGCAGAAATGTACTTAATCAGAGTTAAACCTCTGAACCCTTGACATAGAAATAATTTGGATGTGTAACTCTCCTGTATAGATATATTTAAAAGTGAACACAAACTTGAGTCACATAAGATCTTGGTGAAGTGATTTTTATACCATTAAGATTAAATCATAGGCTTATTTCAAGTGATCTAAATGGTCTGGGAATTGTATTTTACATGTAGTGTCGCAAAGCCAGACCAAAACTACAACAAGTAGTTTGTTTGTTACACATCATAATACAGTTCATCATATCCATCTCTACAATAATAATAAGGGATCTTTTCTTAGACCTTCTTTATTTAGGCCGATCATATTCGTTATGTGAAGGGAGAAATACTAAACCTCCTTTATTTGGATTTGTAAATTATTCTTGTAAATTATTCTTTATCACTTAAAAGTAGGTGTTCTAGTAAAGTAACAAGAAAGATAAAGATGTGTGGGGAATGGGGATATTAGCTTATATCTCGTTTCTTGTTTTGAAAATGCCCCTCGCTTTTAAAGTGTTTACTCGTCTTTGTGTTGTGTTCTGCTTCTAATCGGTTGTAGCATGTGTGACTCTCCTGCGAATATGTTTCTAATAGGCCTTCAAAATAAAACTAGAAAACGAACTGCATCCGCAACAAGGACGCTACTTCCGACTCGGAGCTGTCCGGCTTCAGTCAGGCATTTTCGTCACTCCCCCGACTGCACTCGGCTACTCTCGTCTACTTTCCAGACGAGCTGAAAGTTAGGTCGAACGAGCCTGTTAGTTTTGTAGTGTAACGCAGGGGGGCGTGGCCGTGGTGGTTTGCCAAGTGGCTGCTGCGGCTACGGGCTGCACACGGCCATGGATATTGTCCATGCCATGGACCTATAAAGAAACCACGCGTGCAGAAAGCATGGCAGAAAGAGGATGTCACGGAACTCAGTCCGTTTAGCTTTTCAAAATAAGACTTTCAAAGTAAAAGTACCAAAAAAATATATATATTACGGGGATTCATTTCTCTGCGAGAGAAATTGGAGGTGTGGCGTGTGAGCGTGTGAACTGGTTGATATGCGTGTGTCTCACGGCCAAAGCGTGAGACTTGGCAACTCTGCAGACCTATAAAAACTATTGTTTATCTTTGAGGAGGAACTCATGTGTAAGTGTCGAAATTTCATTGGATGGGGGCAGAGGTAAACGATCAAGGATATTAAAATTATGTATTTAGTAAATAAGAAATTCTATCAAACACACACCTAACCCTTATTATTTGACTTGACCTTAAGAGCCCTACTGAACTGCACGCTGACCAGTGACTCATCTTGATTAGCGCCAAAAACCCCTTTGAATACAGATCTACTGAGACAGTACAGCAGCGCAGTAAAAGCAGCTTCATTATGTTTAAAATGACGATAAAGAAAATTCTGAACACAAACAGCCTTCTTAAAGAAGGGACTTACAAAGTCATTCCTAATGCCACGACAAAGAGGCAAACCGAACAAAACAAGCGTATTCAGCACTCAGTCGCAAAACAAAAGACAACACAACAAAGAAGAGGATTAGCCGGAGGTGTAGCTTTACTCTTTGAGCGCAGTGTCCTCCTTTTTCAAAAACACGAGACGCCCCAACTCTGCCAAACACCAACGTCCTTCAAAGACACTGAGGGGAAGTTATCCCTAACTACTGGACCTCCAGTGTCTTGTATCCTCTTCCTGGGCACAGTGCGACATAGCAATGGCATTTTTTTTGTGCACTATCCACACTTTAAGACACATCTTAGCAGAAGTGTTGTGCAAAATAATTATTCAGTATTTTAGTTAGAACCTATTGTGTACTAAAACAAGGATGTATCCACCGGGTGGGAGGACTAAAGGCAAACGAACATAGTTGTATAAAGAGCATCCCACACACATTCAAGAGACGAGGGAGGGTGTGAAAATCCTTCTTTCTAAAAATCCTCCCTGAGCAAACTCCATCTTAAATATATTTGTCCAGGGCTAACTTTGGTAGGTTTTGGATCCTGTGGTATGTGAGTCAGATCTTTAACGGCCACATTAGTGTCACACAGAAAGATGGGCGCCGTGGGCAGAGATGGCTGCTTTTAGAGCAGTTGGTGGGTAATACAAGCCATGTTTCTTTTTAAAGCCCTGTTCTCTCTTTACAGTCCTGCATTACTGTAAATCCACTGTTTACCACCTCCTCTGGGAGAGTGAGAAGAGAAACAGGAAGAGGAGAGATGTGATGGGAGGTAGGGAAAGAAAGGGAGGAGGACAGAGAGCAAAGCAGATGAAGGAGAGAAGGATGAAGAGAGGAAAGGATGGGCAGAAAAAGGAGAGCAGGTAATAAATAGGGAAGAAGCTAGCGAGTGCAGCAAGCTTGTTCGACCCTCAGACATCCTTGATAGTTACAAACTGCAGGGAGGGAGGACCTCACTCATAAAGATGCCAATAGTAGAGGAAATCTGTTGGTATAATTTACTAAGTTCTTACTTCAATTAGTATTCCTGCTTACATGCAGGTTTTCAAACATAATAAAAAACCATCCTTCATCCTCGTTTAATCTGCAGAGAACTGCTTATGTTGATCCACTGTGGCATTTTGCGAGTGTGCTTTTTTATTATTTGTTATTTATTTCTTTAATAAGGACATGAGTGAAGATAACTTGTTCACAGCCTGACAGAGATAAGATATAGGATGTGGGTTTGTAAATAGATAACCGTTTGCTTAGTTCGTCACTATATCAATGACTTTATAATAAATGTCCCTGTTGAGTTAACAGCTTGTTTCTTAGCGGCACACATAAATATTAAAGCAGGTTTATTGTCTGGTAACAAAGTGCAACACTGTGTCACGAAAGTATGTGTTCTATCGGTTTGAGAGATAGTACATGGGAAATAAACAGTTCTTAGTGGACCTTTTTTTCAAATCATGAAATAACTGTATCATAAAAAAAGTATATTTACATTAGAAATGGGCACAAAAGAAATGTGTGCTGGATGGTCAGAAGACAGAAAGAAAAAAAATCATAGTCGGTGAATTTATTCGGGGACAACAAAAGTATTCAAGAATGTGGAAACCAATAACCTATTATGTCAACGTATACACTGTGTGTATTAGACCACCGTGTAGAGATGTGATTAGCCAGCTCATCATTAGTCAAGGTCACCTAATTATGTTGACGATTAGCAGAGCTCACTGTACATTTGTGTGTCGGCCAGATATAACTGAACAAAGAGGGAGGTAAAGACAATGCTGGTTAGGTTGAGATTGAGAAAAAGACTTGAGGTAGAAAGGATCAGAGGGTCAAAGCAGATCAAAACAGAGAAAAATAAACAGATGGAGGAGGCAAAAAGTTAAAGGAAAGAGAGGAGAGAGCCTCAGAGGATTAAAGGAAAATTAAGGTGGGAAAAGCACACTAGCACACAACACGTGCATCGACGCATACACAAGCATGAACTCTCACACGTGCTCATTCGCACCCTGGCACGTGTACACGCGGGATCAAGCTGACCGAGACAGACTGGGAGAAAAACCTGGCTGATCCTTCAGTGGCTTTACCTGTGTGTGTGTGTGTGTGTGTGTGTGTGTGTGTGTGTGTGTGTGTGTGTGTGTGTGTGTGTGTGTGTTCACTAACACAGCAGAAAAAACTGGAGGGAGGGAAGAGACGGAAAGGTGTAACTTTTCACATGAGTGTAATTAATTCACCACTTCACCGGTTTCCTTTTAGAAATTAGTTGATTTACATGCAGAGGGAAAGCCCTTCTCTTTAGAGTAGAATATAACTGTATTATATGTGTCATTATCACTAATGCTCACCTGTACTCTCACCTTAAGTGCAGACCGCAGCCGTACAAAACAAGTTTATGACTGCCTTGTGGAAATGGCTCTTTCTGAGTAATGTCAGAAATGATTATCCGTAATAAGCGGAGGCAGGTGGATATAAATGGAGGTAAATTATAGCATTTCATCAGATATGAATGTGCTATACTCTTAAATATAAGCCTCTGACATTGAACTTTTCTGAAAGTGTGAATGCAGTTTACTATAAGTTAAGGAACCCACAAGAGACTGATTTGTATATTTTAAAAAAGCCCAATCAAAATAGATGTTGCAGAGACTATTTGTGCGTAGAATATTTTATATTTGTGTATTGTATTTTGATGTACTCGACATTAACATTTTACGTTACATTTAAAAAATTTGTATCTCATATGCTTTTTAATTTTTATTTATTTTTTGGTTTATTTGTTTGATAATAAGGCAGACGTCAGTAACGCACAAGAATAAAGCAGGAGGTGAGTGGAGGGGATGAGACACAAGAAAGGACTCGGTTGAAGAAAAATTACAAGTGGGCAGAAAGGAAGAGCAAAGGAAGAGAGGGAGAAGAAGGGAGGAGGAGGAGAACAAGAAGGGATGAGTGGATGGGGAGATAAATAGTGGGGGAGATAAAAAAAAGAGAGAAAAGGGAGAGCTTTAAGAGGCAGAGCAGTGAGGAGGACGAGTCTAACACAACACCGACAGCAAGGAGGTAGAATAGCACTGAAGCCAAAAACTGGAACAATGACTCCACATCGGCCAAATGGATGTCAAAGGTTAGCGAGGCATTTAGTCTTTCAGGCTGTGGCACTACTGAATCGGTGCACTCACTCTGGAAATGTGCAATGTTAAAGGAATAGTTGGATGTTTCGAGACATCAGATGCATTGCTGGCCTGACTTTTTCCAAACGTAAAGAAAATTGACAAAGTACGGTGACAACCTTACCTTATTAAACTAATTATTTAACACATGTTGATTTAAAAGGGGCTTGTAAGATCATTCCTTTACCTTTGGACAAAGCCAGGCTAGCTCTTTCTCTGTTTCCAGTCTTTATGCTAAACGAAACTAAGCTAAGCTAAACTAACCAGAAAATGGAGGTAACTTCATATTTACGTTACATGAGAGTGGGATCACTCTCTCGGCAAGAAAAACAAATAAGGTTTGGTAATCATACAAGCTGTTCACAGAGGGAGGCAGATGTATGAAAAAGAAGCTATGGAAAAGTTGGAGATAAACTTTGATTAAAAAGAATTGTTGCTGAACATTACAGGCTGTCGTTATTATTATTTTTTATACTTTTGTGCTTTTACATTAGACAAAAATGAGGCAATCACCGCTGGCTTTTATGAACTGCAGGGACGTGTTGGTCTGCCACCCATTTCATTACATCTGAACAAATTGTCAATTGACTTCTGGGGAATTGATGTCTGTCCTCTGCTGACACAGACAGTTAATCCTCCTCTCTGGCTCACAGTCACGATGCCATGGAAGGTCAACTGTGTTGTAACCAATGATGACGGTGTGTCTGCCCCGGGACATCAAGCAAAGCCCATTTCAAATGTACAAAATCAGATTAAAATAATAACTCTATGCGCCCTGCTGGAATGTGGTTCAGCTTGTTTCAAGTGTACAGAAAAGATAGATATCAAAATGCCAAAATACCCAAAACTTGTGGATCAGTGGTTTCTCATTTTTTGGAACTTTGAAGTGAACAGGCAGATTAGCTGAGTTTTTGAGTGTTAAAGGGGAACCACTGATCTCATATACATCAAAGTATGTTAACAGGTCTTTGGGCAGTTTTTACTGTAGGCTATGTGTGTGTGGGTGGGGGGGGGGGGGACTTGCATAAAGGCTTTTGTGGTTCCAGAGGGAGCTGGGCAAAATCTGATAAATTCTTGGACTGGGTCTGAAGAAGTTTGAAAAAGAAACGGGAGTTGGAAAGAAATGAGCTTACCAGACCTCTGTAGTCGGTTCTCATCTCTGCTTGAGGCTGGCAGCTCAATTAGCAACTAGCATAACACAATTCCATCTCCTAACCAACTATATGTAGTCGAACTGGATTGTGGGAAATGTAGGCACCAGTTTTCATGAAATTAATAGAATATTCAGCACAAAAAAAAGACAATATCCCTGGTTCTGCTGCATCTTCTAACAATATGATGGAGTGCAGCGCTGAATCAGTGGAGAAACATTTTTAACTACTTAGAAATATTACTGGATGATTTATTTTCCTGTAACTCTGTGGATGGGAGGATAATATGTTAATCTTTCCAGTTATTCCAAAACCCTAAACCTGTCCACATGGCTGACCATGTTTTTTAAAAGATATGCGTCCTATCTGTGATGCAATACAAATATTTGTTGATTTTTTGAATTTTATTGAGTCACTATCAATTCATGTGATTAAGATATGTTTCAGATCTAAAATCAAAGTTTTAAGTGGCTGTAACTATTCTAAAATGTCTCAGAGTGAAATGGCTTTTTCATCCAAAATAAGTTAGTATGTGTTTATCTTGGCCTTTTGTCTGTAGATTTGACTCTACAGACCATATTTCTTGTAAGACTTGTATTCAATTGAGACATTTGATATAACTTTAAATGTATCAATCTCTAAAGCTTATTGTGCTCTCAGACACACAAGATGAAATCTTAGTACATGGTCAGGTAATACTGTAACTCCTTGTGATCAACTTTATATCTATATATTGGTAAAAAAAACTGTTGTCTGTTTTACATAATATGTGAAGCAGACATCAACACTTGTATGAGGGCCAAGTGAATCATTATGATTATCAGCAGCCTGTCTTACATAATATCGGTCTTGATTTCACGTCTCTGTCAAACGCCGGACATAAGTGTATCATCATGAGTAAGTTAAAGGATTATAAATAGACTAAATAGAGGGACATGCCCATCTTGCA
Organism: Hyperoplus immaculatus; assembly: GCA_949357725.1. Classification (NCBI taxonomy): domain Eukaryota; kingdom Metazoa; phylum Chordata; class Actinopteri; order Uranoscopiformes; family Ammodytidae; genus Hyperoplus; species Hyperoplus immaculatus. Next base: position 15,144,185 of record OX442359.1, on the reverse strand, counting down.
GTGTAATGGCTTTCCCGCTTCAAACAGCGAGCTAATAACAAAGTGCACTCACATTAAAAATGTCAAGGCCTGGAGCTAAAAACAACTTTGGCTCTTGGATCCAGACACATTTTTTGGTTATCTATCTGGCAATGCAACAGCTGTTTGGCAAAGATACTTGTCATGGCTACTGCTGTTGCTATGAGACAAACGTCCCATAATACCTGTCAATATTTGGCCAAAAGCTGAAAGATTTGAAATTTGTCTACTGCCCAGTGCCCACAGCGGGCGGACTGGCAACTTTTCCCCATTGCAAAGCACAGGGAGAAGGAGCCAGTGTGGTCTGAACACAGTCCAATAAAGCTCTACCCATGCTGGTGTCACTTTTCTCACTCTGTGCAACCTAGCAACGTACATTCATCTGCCATCTTCTGCATCGCTGTACAATATTAACAGTCAGTGGCCAATGTGCAGCTCAATGTGAACTGGCATTAGGACAAATAATGTACTTTTTATATTACAATATATCGTCTGTGTCAACTGTCACACATATTGATTGAAAGAATGGATATTGATTGAAAAGAAAGGACTTCACCTAATACCGTAGTTTTCGGACATTGTATAACATCAGGTCAAAGGTATAAGGAAGCAACTTTTCAAACTAGAATTCAACTCTAACATAACATCTAGACATACAGGAGTGTGTGACTGCCAAACTGCACACTAGCTTGCATGTTAATGTCTCTATGCTGTAGTAACTGTTAAACTGCTGTATTTGTGAGATAATGGCTCCAGACACAAAGTGAATATCTAATAGGACAACAAAGTTAACTAAATACATTTCACTGAATTGTAACACAACACTCTTTTCCCAACGCAACATTTCCTCATTAAAATTTTGTAATGTGGTAACAGCCTGTTTCCAAACATGACGAATAATCACAACACACTCACCCACAGTTAGCATGACAACATGACACATGATAACTGTATTTTTTGTGTATTTAATTTAATTGCAGCTATTTTCGTTGTTCCTTTATGCAAGGCTGGAAAGAGTTAACCACTTTAAAAGGACTTCTGAGACATGACTCTCCATTTACTCACGTACCTTAGGCTTGTGCAACAACTCACTTTCCAGCTTAAGACTATTGAGGTGAAACGACCTGCAATGCAGTTTTATACTTTTATACAATTGCCGGCAAGGTGATTTCTTCTACACTTTAAATTATGTCATCTTTCAACGCGCACACACACACACACACACACACACACACACACACACACACACACACACATTGATGTGTCACCATAAAAGAGAATGTAAAATCCAAGGACACAGGTCAGAGAATGACAATAACTGATCATATCAATGCATAAGACTGGTGAGAGCTCAACATCTGTTGAAACTCAGTAACCATGTCTACACTACACGCTGTAATGAATATTAAACCAGGATTACAGCCTCAAGTCAACATTTATTTTTCTCTTTTAGTAACTCCACTGGAGAGAGCTGACAGGGCTGCAGCAGTGAGAAGTTGGGGCTGCTGCAGTATGCCGGCCAACAGCTACTGTAGCTGGGCCCGGGCACAGAGCCCAGCCGAGGGCGAGGGGAAATGTGAATTACATAGAGAGACAGATATAAAGTGATGGCAGTAACTACAGGCACAGGGACATACACAGAGACCGTGCAGAAAGAGAGAGAGAGAGAGAGAGAGAGAGAGAGAGAGAGAGAGAGAGAGAGAGAGACAGACAGAGAGAGAGAGAGAGAGAGAGAGAGAGGGGTATTTGACTGAATTCAGAAAAAAATACAAAAAAAAACATGTGTTTTGAAGATAAACAGCAGTCAAGGATGGATGGTACAGGAGATCATAACACCAATAGAACCACTGAGGGAGATCAGGAGAGGGCTCGGTGTCAATGACCACAAACACTCAATATATCTAAAGAAATGATTCCTGACACCTTTTACTTTCAGCCCTGCTCACCTTGTGGGCTTTCAGGACCTCATATAGGTGTCAATGTTATAAGAATCACAACTTCAAAATCATTAAAATTCACAAGCTGCTACAGCAGGAACCGAGATTCAACTCAAATTGATTTGTTCAGTAAAATACTGTTGGATAATACAGGATGAAAGCATTTGTATGGGCTCCCGAACTATCTGTATTGCATTTGAGGATATCTATTCCTAGTTATAGATGTTTAGTCATTCTTGTCCAGGACAATTCTTGACCAGGACAATTCTTGTCCGACAATGTTTCCTATGTTTAGGAATATGCCCTCTGCTGTTCAACACTCGCTTTAACAACCTGTAACAAAATTAAAATCTACAACCCCGGAGTACAGCGTTGTTCAGAAGTTAAGGAGTCTGGCTTACCGGATATCAACAACTAGTATAAAGGTGCGAACACACCAAAAGCGTTAGCCGTGTACAGACGCGTATAAAATCGGCTATTTTTCCATAGGGAACCATTGGTTTACGCGCGTACATGGCGCGTAGATGCGTCACTCGCGCTAAAGCACCATTTTAGCCGTGTATGAGCCGCGTGTATAGGCACCTACGCGCGGAGTTCAAAAAATTTAACTTTTTACGCTCCTACGCGTGACGATTAGCCGCATTGGCCAATCAGCATTGGGCTTGACCCGACGTCACATACATTGGCACGGTCGGAGAACAGGGTACTGTACACAGAGGCTGATGAGTGACACCGAGGAGGAAAATGTATTGCAGGCAGCCGAGCCGGTGCTGTATGACAGCAGCTCGGGAATAGAAGACGTGGGGAGAGTAAACCAGGAGAATGGACTTCCTGGTTAATTCAGTGAATATGTGCGGCTGTGCTTTAGCCGATAAAACAAGTTAGCGCCGTATAGCATTAGTTAACTCACCCGGTTGTGTGCGGGCGGCTAGCGCCTCATATTATGAACCCAAACATGACGGCTATGTCCGGGGGACTTTCACAACAAGTACAGCGAAGCACCGGTGTTGATCTACGCCAGCCACGGTCCCCTGTCACAGCCAGGTAGGGTAATGTTGGCTACTTGGCTTTATGTTGTGCCGCCGTGCACCGATGCTGCTGTAACTGTGTTTGTTATGTAGCTGCCGTGAATATGCAATGCTGTTTTAATGCTAGGCTATTTGTGCTGTTCAGTTTGTCTTTTGGCACAGTTGTTGGCCGTGTTGTTATTGTTTTTGTGCGGACATGCACGCTGTTGTGTCGGGTCGGGTCTGATCGCAGCCATGGTTAATTAGGGGAAATACAATATCGGGAGGGAGACTAAGCACGTTACGCGCGTAGAACCATTTTTTACACAAAATGATCAAGCAACATTTTAGCTGCGTTTCGCACGTAAATCTTACGCGGGTAACGCGTGTAGTGTGTTCGCACCTTAACGCTCCCGCTAGATAAAAGCGTCAAACTCCTCCCCTTCCTATTCCCCGCTGTAGCTGTATCGTTTATGCTCTGCTCAGAACGGGAGACAACAGAAAGTATGTGTGTGTGTGTGTGATACGGTTTGATAGTATCCAGCTCATAATGATGCTGGAGTTCACACACACGTCATTAACGGTGTGGTCAGCATCTTTTATAATAGGTCCATGGTGGGCACCAAGTTGCGCTATATTGAAAGGACGCGTGGCGGCTTCCTGGTCTTAGCGCTGTATACTCGAAGCGATATATTTGGTTCCAGACCATACTACTAGCTGTAGTTTGGTCTGGCTGTGCGAGATACAGTATTAAGGCCCTGTCAGACTTCCCAGGAAATGTGTGGGTGAAGACACATGTCAAACGATTGAAAGATTTGACCTATGACCACAATATTTCAATATCTTTCCAAGTTGTGAAATAACTAACAAAAAAAACTGAAAAAAATACTAACTGTCTGGCGTATATTGTTCTGGGAAGAAAGTCTTCATGTGCTGTTTTGAATAAGGCCAAAGGCCACAACCGGCAGTTTGATCTCCTAAAGAGAAATGTGACAGCCCTGCACAGCTATTTTGCATGGCTTGTCTCCAAGGTTACAGCATGCAAAACAGTTGACAGAATATACAGAGCACTGCAGATCAGATGCTAATTGTAGACATTAGTAAAGAGGAATCCTGGTCACACAATATGCATTCAGTGAGCACAGATGGTTGACTTTCTTTATTTTCTTGAATATTTCAAGCAGCACAATGGGAATAGTGCACAATGCATTCTGGCTTCATTAGGTCTAAATGGGCAGAAAACATGGGCACATAAGTCTGGTAAGGTGGGTTTCTATTCAGCTTTCTACTTGTGCATGTCAAGAACACATCGGTCGGATGAGTGTCTTGTATAACTACAACTGTTAACATTATTAAGAAATCATTTGAAAATACAGCTAAGCTTTTTTAAAATAATGTTAACAGTTAACGAAGATAACCCTATTGAATAATTTTCAAAAACCTGATGGCTCTCATTAACCTGGTTTCTTATGTGAATGTAAACGCACTGAATGACTGACCCGTTTTTCTTTGAAGTGAGCAAGTTACTGAGGAATGTAAAGGAGAGAGTGTTGAAATGACTTTGAACAAGTCACTCTTCCCTGAACAGCAAACAGTACGTACGACTACCCATGTGTGAAGGTGGGAAAGTCAGTGTGAATTAGGAAATTTGCTGGGAAAGAGCGAGCGTGCTCTGTCAACTTTCCGAGATGAAAATGGTTTTCAAGGACGCAAACCAAAGCCATTGCATAACGTCTCTCTGCTCCTCTGCTGCAAAAGGAAAGGATTCCTGAGCGCTAAGGCAAAACACTTTCACCTGACTGCTGTCAATGACATCATCCCCACAAGATGTGCAAACAGGAAACGCTGTCATGGAGACATTGCGACTCGTCTTCCACAGCAACAGATGGATACAATTCATTACGGGTTCGTGGACGCACATTATAGTTCCCCTTTGTGTGTCGCAAGAGAAACAACTGTTAGAAAACTGTGAACTCCTGTGAACTGTCAGCTAAGCCCGGAGTGAGACAACAAAGTGTTCACTTACAAACTTCAAACAATAATCTCACACAATGCAGTGCCAAAAATAACTTTTCGAAGTGAAGTGAATGGAGTAACAGTTAGTTGAAAACATTGGTTGAGCTTGACCGGACAGAAGAATGCCAAAGAGAGAGAGAGAGAGGGGGCCGAGAGACCTTGAAATAGAAAAGAATACACAAGAGCACACAAAGGAAACCAACCAGCCAGTCAGTAAATTGGAAATGGCCCATCCTACAGTTTCCCCAACAAAGAGCAAATGAGACCAAGATTGGGAAGGATTATCTTGCTCTCATTCCAAACAGGGATAGAGAGTGATTGGAGCAGTGTTGGTGGCAGCTTTACTAAAGCTGAAGTTTCACCTTGTTTTTGTTTCTTTTTAAAAAATGAATTTATTCTGTGTTTTTACAGTCTTTTCCCCCCTTTATCTTTATAAAAGACTCTCATCCACAGAGCAGATGGCACTTGGGAAAGCATGGCTCCAAAATACCATAGTCTAGTCTGTGGCAGCGTTAAACAGGGGATTTATGGGATTGTAAAAAAAATAAAAAATAAAATAAAAGAAAACTGCTGAGCTTTCAAAACTGATTTAGGCTCCACAGCTTTCCTTGTTCGCATATTTATTTGAATCTCCATGCGGCTGGTGTTGTTGTGGTGCAAAGCCAGCTGCAAAGCAAAACTGATCCGTCTAAAGGATTTATAGCTGCTTAGAGTGTGTGTTTTTGGAGGGTGATTGCATGTGTCTCCAGCTAAAAATGACACAGCAAAGACAAAGTCCTTAAACAGTGCTTCATGCAATATATTTCCAATAATACAAACACACACACACACACACACACACACACACACACACACACACACACACACACACACACACACACACACACACACACACAGGTTGGAACAGATTAGGGGAAAATTAATCGGTCCAGACAGAGTATGGAAATAAAATGGGGGAGATAATCAGGTATGAAATCACTCCGATTTTTCTTCTTTTTGCACTAAGTCAGTCTCTTAACGCACATGGCTATTTCTGTTCTACACTAAACTAATAGTAGCCAGTCGCGGGGCTTTTAATACACATCCCGGAGGTACAGTAGGGAAATGTTAAGCTGTCAGCTCCCACAGCGATATGACTGTTCTAGGCAAACCACTTTTTTGTGCTTTTTCTCTGCCTTCTTCTCCCACAGTGGACTTTTCATCTATTTTTACATCCCTGTAGGTTTCTCCTCCTTTTGTTGATCAGTCATTGTCCATCCCTTCTTCTCATCGTTCAACCATTCCTTCCATTTAAATATCATGGAAACACATTGCAATAAATGGTAGTCGTGCAATGGAGAAATATTTTGTCCATGTGGATGGGGTGTCTAGATAGATTTCCATTTTATTCAACAATCCAAAATTTTAGGGTAGAAATAATTCACTCGACAGTTGGTAACTAAGCTGGCCTATGCCTGCCACTGTCTGATAGTTCACTGGCAGAGGACTGGCGTAGAGCAAACAGAAGATTTGGTGTCGCACATGGACACATGGGAGAGCTGTAGCGGATATGCATAGAAAAACAAAACCATAAACACCACACCAAGTCTCATCGAATGAGCTCTGCAGCTGCAAGAGAATATAAAAAATAATGTTGCCTTAAGTTCAAATCTTAAATACACCATATCTTAAACAGTCCTAAAAGCTCTACCAGGTCACACTCCGTGTTGTGTGGGCCATGTCACACAAACTTAAGTTATTAATTATGCATATTAAATGGTTGACAAGGAACGGAATCATCAATATAGTGCTATTGTTTGCGGTAAAACAAAACAAAGATGAGTCTGCATACAACGTTAAGAGCAACAATGTTTGAGAGACAGTGTTGCATTTTCACATGAAGACAAACAACCCATAAGACTATCAAAAATACAGATATATTAACATGTACTTGTATGCATCTGTTGCTGGGAATTGAATGTTTAAGGAGAATTAAATGCTTCACCTGTATGTAGAAGACAAATGCAGTAAAACTACTAGAGTAATTCATTTGTGACAGCCTCCTTTACACTGTATCACATAATAAAGCTGCCTTCTTCATTTATGAAGCATCAGGAAGCTAAAAAATATCCTTTTCTGAATTAATCATCTGTGTGTTTTACGCATATATATAGGCTTTTTTTATTGTCTACAAAGCTCTGGGGTGAAGCTGTTGGCAGTCAGGTTGTGACAGCTGTGCATTCCCCTCCTACTTATACTGCTGGATTCCTGTTTAGGGTATACATTAATGCTTTAGTGTGAAATCTGGAATAATTCACCCTGGTTCAAAAAGTAGTGTAATTTCGAAAAAAAATGTCATTACTACAACAAGATGAATGTCAGTGTGTGTTGGTGTTAGTTAGAGAGAGCCTGTGCACATCGCTCGGGTCTCAAGGTGCGTTACCTACAGCTCCTCATTAGAGCCCACAGTGTTCTGCACTGCCTGCCTCCCATTAATGAGTTTGCATTATCTCCATAGAACTGACACCAGTCACTTGACATGACTTTCAATTCTCCCTGCACACCTCTCTTCCCCTCTGTCCCCTATTTATCTTTCCTTTCTTTTATATATTTTATCGCCCTGTCTGTCGTTTCTCATTTCTCGCTTCCATGCTTTGATCCACCATCACTGATTTGACTGCTGCTTTCATCTCATTGTATAATACATTTGGGTTTATTTATCTCCACATCCTCCCCAATTTGCCTTCCTTTCCTCTTCCTGTGCTCCTGCTCCTTTATTCACACCTTCTGTCCGTCAGTTGGCAACTTCCCCTTAGTTATTTAGAGAGAAAAGGAAAAAATATTTTAATTTTTTTAATTTTTTTGCATGTAGTATTTGTCCCAATTCTATTATTTTTTTTTGTCTGTTTAGTTGTATTGTTGCATTTTTTTTACCTAACCTCATTTCCCCCTCTCCACTATTCATTCTGTGCTGTTTAATATTTGATAAAGAGTACACCCACATGACACCGCTGTTCCCTGCTGGAGCCGAGAGGGGTTTAGATCTCAAAGTGGAGGATGAAGAAGAGAACATGGAGCACTTTCACACATCTGAAACCCTTCTCTTTTTGTGAGACATAATCTTTTGTTTCAGAGGAGCCAATCGTAAGGCGTGAGGAGCGAACTCAAGTCAACCCAACCTTCAGGAAGAAAGCCCGTAGTAAAAGGTTCATTTCACTCGAATAAAAACATTTTCTATTATTTTCTCAAAGGGGATTCTAAAAAATGTGGACGCTTTCAATTTGCACCACCATGTGAGTAGCCTACAGTAATTACCTTTGATTAATATCATTACATATTTTATTTTTTATTATTATTATATTGTATTGTATTGCAGCAGAAGTCAAAGATGGATATTTCAAGCCTCTTTAATTAAACTGAGCGCTTGTATCAGTGGTCTCATTCTTTCAGTCATTACCCAAGGATCATAACCATAGCTCAAGGGTATGCTGAAATCCTTTCTGTAGTAATTGTCTGATTGAACAGACCTGGCTGGAGTATACAGTATATAAGCTCATATCATGATGCAGACCAAATAATAGCTAGGAATGAGGGAGGTCAGAGCGATCAGGCTGGCTTAGAGAAGAGGGGGGAAAAAGTGGGTCACTTCTCGTTGACAGATTTGCTGGAATGTGATGCCCTGAATAAGCCCCAGCGATTGTGATTTTAACTATCGAGTATGAATTCAACCCCGGCCAACAAAAATCTCACTGTGTCAGTATTTGCGTTTGCATGCTGTGAAATGCCACATTTCTTTCGACGGAGTCGGAAGTGCGGCGGCTTTTTATGTGTGTTTGTCTTTGTTCACACGCCGCAGTTAAAATAAACGAGCAGCGGCGGTGGTGCAGCAGACATGTAAGTGTGTTGCAATGCAGTTTTGGAACTTCATTCAAACTTCAGCCTCATTGACATCATCATCCCACACAGCTGCATGTTAGCTCTGTTAGCTCTCTCTGCTTTCTATCCGTGATGTTAACACCCTCCCTCTCACTGCCTTTGTATTCTGGCACCATCCTTCTGCTGATAAAGTCTCTCTCTCTCTCTCTCTCTCTCTCTCTCGCTCTCTCTACTGCTCTTCAACACTGGTTTTTTTGCGGTCTTTACAGTCTGTAATGTCAAAGACAAAGGGGCTATGTTAAGGCCAGGACACACCAGTCCGACTACCCGAAAATGGTGACTGCCGATTCAGGGAGCTCCAGTCTTCTCCTCGCGGCCGAAAAAGTGCAAAGAACACACCAAACCGACTGTTGCCTTTCCGTACGCTCTGCGCTTGCGCGGGACGTAATGTCTCCTTAACAGTAAGCGGCGCTAATCTGTATTGTGGCCCGAAAAAATACGGAAGCCGGAAATGATGGGACGGCTCTCTAGACCATAGAAATAGGCCTACGTATTTATATTTATGGACCATAAAGAGCACCATTTTTAGCAAAGAGTGTCGAGCATGGTGTCGAGCAGTCAACAAGGGTTGATGCATGTGAGTACTCGCTGAACGAAACAAACAAACACATTAAAACGATGGCTAACTGTTGTTAACTGTTTGTGCTACCCATGGACATATAAAGAAATGGACACCGTATTGAAACATGGCGCCCATTAATTCCTATGAAAGCTGCTCATTGGCGCAAAAAAGCAACAAGGAAGCGGCCATACTGCTCTCATGTGAGCCAGGCACACCTTTTTGTATGATGTAGCGGCACCATGGACCCATGCCACCTCCCTCGAAAACCAACTGAAAGCCGTTAAAAGCCGTTGGGCTAATAAAACGCTTGAGGTGGCGTTTTGAAATGAAAAAACTTCAGTTTTATTAGTAAATGGTCTAAAGATAGGTATGAGCCTATGATTGATATCCAGAAAAAATTTGCGGAGACACAATCTTGTTCGCCGCTTGTATTGTGTGGACGGGGGAAAACTGCCTCTGGGCTCATAGGAAAATAAGCTCCCATTCACAGCATGCAGTACCAATGGGTTGGCCACTAGTCCATGCTGGCTGCTCGGAGAAGGCACAATCCTGGGGGCCTGGTGCTACCCGCCTCACTTCCGGGCTTCACTGATTCGCTAGCCCTCCACAAATCAAATTGCTCAAAGTGAAAGACTGTCCGCCGCCGATTGAACATGTTCAATCGGCTCAAAAGAAGCCCGACGACATCAACTACGACCGATTTCACGGCACACACCAAACAGATTTGTGTCTCCGTCCTCTCGAAACTCTACGACGGCGATTATCGGGCCGGTGTGTCCTGGCCTTTATCCTTCCACTAATCTCTCAAATTGGGTGTACAATGTTTTCACCCGATAACTCAACCGTGGCCTACAATGGCTCAGAAAAAGGTCGGAAATGGCATCCCGGGTGGCTTGTTTATAAGCTAATGAGGAAGGGATTTTTGTGTTGGAGTTCATAGTGTCGTTTGTGCTAAAGCACAAAAAAGAAGAGAGGAAGAAAAACAGAAAGAGCGTAAGTGGCCCAAATTAGAGCAGAAGCTAAGACAGCTCTCGTAGTGAATCAAAGTACGGCTAATTGCTACAATTACAGAGAGAGACGGGGAGAGAGGGTATACAAAGCAAGCATTCAACAGAAGCAGATGAGAGTGTGCTGCTTGAAGTTGCAAAATAACCATAGATGGAAATCAGGAGCGCTGTGTAGGATGAATAATTGACATGACTTTTACAGGATAATGCAGTCGGAACATGGGTCAGCATTTCTTTTAGCATTACCACTAATAACACTTACTTCTCTGAGCCTGATTGCTTTACCAAGACTACCATGAGCCCGGAGTGCCCCAGGATATAGTCTCGCCGGGTTATGTGGTGTGTTGCTGTTCCCTGGATGGGTGAAATAATCTAAATAGTATATCATGCAGTGGGGCCTAAGCCTAAATTATGAGAAAAACTAACAGTTGATTTGTCTATAAATCGCTGTATAATACCCTACCTGCAGTCAGGCCATTTACCCTTCACAACAATAATTCACAAAGATCCAGTAGTCGTTTCTCATGGGAAGGCCTATTAGATAAAGCCATTACCAAACTACCCAGACTATTTTCTTAAATTTCCACACACACACACACACACACACACACACACACACACACACACACACACACACACACACACACACACACACACACACACACACACACACACACACACACACACAACAACGTTATACAACTCGGACACACAAACACAAATGATTGCACTCAGCAATTACCAGGGGAAATAGCAGCAAAAATAGGGCTTTATACAAGTTCTGTTGTCTATAGCTGACCACATACTGCTGACATTCAAACACACGCCCACACTCGCAGGCAGACAGCGATTAGGATTTTACTATGCGACTTGTCTGAGGGGCATTCCAGCCAATTCAATTCCAATCTGATGCAATTCACCTCTGACGAAATCTTGAGATATTACTCTCTACCCAGTCTTTGTTTTCAGAGCACGGCAACAATAACCATAAAATACCTATTTGTTATGAACATGGTTATGTGAGAAATGGAATGAGAAACCAAAAGCAATGTTTTAGATTTGGTGGGCCAAAGTGGATTTCCCCTACCTGAGGCCCCAACACGGAGTAACCGATTTTTTTCTTGTATGTCTGCACAAACAAGCGCGCGCACACACACACACACACACACACACTGTACAATTGTGCAGTGCTGACATTTCAGCAAAACGAAGAGCTAAAGAATTCAAAACAGGGTGTACTATATTAGCTTATTAGAAGCGTTCAACTTTTATTATACTGTCCTTTATTTGAGTTTAACTGCTACAAATAAAAAAATGGCTGACTGGCAGTTATGAGACCAGAGGAGTCGATATTTGACCTGTTAGCAACCTGGTTAACGGGCTTGCTAACTGACAGTGGGCAGATTGTTATGGCCGTTCTTTAATATAACCATTTGTTGGACTGAATCTACTGTAGCCTATGTACAATCCCAAGACCAAAATGTCCGGGGAGAGTTAAAGGCCCAGTAGTGATAAATCAGAAAGAAGCTCAGGAAGCCAATGTTTAAATGTTCCCCGCTTGCTAATGTGCTAGCATAGCTAACAGGCAACAATAGAGCAAGTATATCACCAACCTACGAGAAGAAGATACTGTATGTTTCTGTATTTCTCACTTTCTGATGTGACCAGACTTTTCCTCTTTTTCATTTGGTCCGTGAACACAAATGTGTATTTTCTTACTTTCTTGCTGTTTTCTAATACACAAACATCCCTGCTTGCCTCATAATCTCCACCTTCTCTCTTTCTCTCTCCCTATCTCTGTCCCCGTCTCTCTCTCTCTCTCGACGCATTTCTACACCTATCAGGATGAGCCTTAAGGCCAGGACACACCAGTCCGACTACCCGAAAATGGAGTTTGCCGATTCAGGGATCTCCAGTCTTCCCATCGCGGCCAAAAAAGTGCAAAGAACACACCAAGCCGACTGCTGACTTTCCGTACGCTCTGCGCTTGCGCGGGACGTAATGTCTCCATAACAGCAGGCGGCGCTAATCTGTATTGTGGCCCGAAAAAATACGGAAGCCGGAAATGATGGGACTGCTCTCTAGACCATAAACATAGATAGAAATACGTATTTATATTTATGAACCATAAAGAGCACCATTTTTAGCAGAGAGTGTCGAGCATGGTGTCGAGCATTCAACAAGGGTTGATGCATGTGAGTACTTGCTGAACGAAACAAACAAACACATTAATACAATGGCTAACTGTTGTTAGCTGTTTGTGCTACCCGCCTCACTTCCGGGCTTCACTGATTCGCTAGCCCTCCACAAATCAAATTGCTCCAACTGAAAGACTGCCTGCCGCCGATTGAACATGTTCAATCGGCTCAAAAGAAGCCCGACGACATCTACGACGACTGATTTCACGGCACACACCAAACAGATTCGTGTCCCCGCCCCCTCCAGACTCTACGACGGCGATTATCGGGCCGGTGTGTCCGGGCCTTTACAGCCCTCCCTTCCCTGTATTTAACTCAATATTACCAATAGTCAAACCTCATTTCAATTCACAGCATCAAGTCGACACACTCTTAGAAGCAGCAAGTGCTTTGAACAGACAGACAAAATAGTCTCCATGATAATATTCTGATGCACGGACCAGCAGATGGCTCCATAAATGAAAAATGTCTGAGGTGAGTTGCTTTCGTAAAAGTCCAAAGTATGTACTTTGAACTAAGGCCAAAGTGTGGGAGATTACCAGACATCACACTAAATAGTCAGGCAGGTCTTAAAAACAGCGATTAAGAAATTCATGTCTTTCAATTCAGCCATTAGTTTGGTGTTTTTCATTCCGATTCATTTACTCCAGCAGTTGGCCTGCAGCAAGTTTCCAGACAAAAACATCCTATTTGAAAAGCTGACAAGAGCTGAGGCTGTGACCCTTCAAGAGCACCCAACATCTAAGAACAATTTGAGGTGATTGGGCAAAGCAGAAAAATGTAGACGTAACAAACTACAGATAGAGATTGTCTCCATTTCAGCTTTCGGGGCCGGTAACCGACAAAAACACACCCTGTTGTGACATCAAATAAGACCCATGGGGTTCTGCAAACACGGGGCAGCCCGGTGTCAGATCAGAGGCATGTTTTCTTAACACACTTTCCCTTCCTGTGTTTGTGTCCGTGTGTGTGTGTGTGTGTGTGTGTGTGTGTGTGTGTGTGTGTGTGTGTGTGGGAGGGGGAGGAGGGGTGGGTGTCCATGGTGTGTGTTTAAGAGCTCTTCCAATGAGCTGTTCAAAGAGTCACTGTTTAGACTGCGATGCGAGGGAAAGCCTGTCTCTTCTCTCATAACACACACGGACAGACAGCAGAAGTCAAACAACATACATACAACCCAAAGCAGTCGTCCAAACTGCCTTTTTGTGAACTTATCTCCCTTATCATACCACTGAAAAACTGAGACACAACAACATTTTCATACAGCAACATGACACGCTGCTTCAACCAAAAACCGTTAAGGGCAGAACAAGCCCATTCTAGCCACAATAGTGACCCAAAAGACAAATGAAACAGACAATAGCACAAGGTAATATTTAGTTGATACCTACGGGTAACATTTAAGAATATTATCTTTTTAATGCTTCCTCAAGTACCTACAAGAGAGAGAGGGACAAGAGCAAACTAGGAAGTCAGTCCCTGTAGCTCTTAAACGTATTAAAACATAATCAAAACAGAAGACAGCCTCAAGGTAACCATTTTATCCTAAAGGTACGGCCACACCAAACGCGTTAGGCGCGGTAGAGGCGTAGAAAATCGTCATTTTTGCATAGGGAACCATTGGTTTAGGTGCGTTGATGCGGTAAAGCGGTGCGTTGGGCGCGGTAGCCGCGTTATCAGCGCACCTACCGCACCAACGCGCGAGTTCAAAAAATTTAACTTTTTACGCTCCAACGCGTGACGTTAAGCCGCGATAGCCAATCAGCCTGGAGAATGACCCGACGTCACGGACATCGGCACGGTGAGGACAGTGTACACAGAGGCTGAGAAACACGAGGAGGAAATGTATTTGCGGGCGGCTGGTGCTGTATGAAGCCGCTCGGGGTTAGAAGACGTGGGGAAAGTGAGCCAGGAGAATGGACTTCCTGGTTAATTCAGTGTGCGGCTGTGCTATAGCCAATAAACAAAGTTAGCACCGGTCGGATAGCATTAGTTAACTCACCCGGTTGTGTGCGCCCACCACCTCTATATAATGAACCCAAACATAACGGCTAAGTACGGGGAACTTTCACGACAAGTACAGCAAAGCACCGGTGTTTATCTACGCCAGCCACGGTCCCCTGTCACAGCCAGGTAGGGTAATGTAGGCTACTTGCCTTTATTTTGTACTGCCTTGCACAAAATGCTGCTGTAAATGTGTTTGGTATGGTGCTGCCTTGCTGTTTGTGTTCATTTCCGAGCAGCGTGAATCTGCATTGCTGTTTTAAGGCTATTTGTTCCGTTCAGTTGCTGTTTATTTGTCTTTTGGTACAATTGTTGGCCGTGTTGTTGTTGTTTTTGTGCAGACATGATCGCTGTTGTGTCGGGTCGGGTCGGGTCTGATCGCAGCCATGGTTGATTAGGGGAATAAATATATCGGGGGGGAGACTAGCTGCGTAGGTGCGTTGGGCGCGTTGAACCATTTTTTGACACAAAATGATCAAGCGCCAGATCAGGTGCGTTGGGCGCGTTGGCCACCGCACCCAACGCGTTTGGTGTGGGCGCACCTTAAGGGTCAACAGCATGTCTGCAAACAGCCATCATCAATACAATGGTGAAGTGAGCAATATATTTATGTTAATATACGTGTTAAATCGCTATATGTTCATACAGTGATCACTTATATAGTGTGCGCACTTCATAACACAGGTCTCTCAGTCACCCACTCTGCATATAATCGGCAAATACACTTTTCTGGGATCCCACAACCTGATATCCAATCAGAAGAGAGAACGCTACAAACGGGTACGTCTCTCTGCCGGTGCATGCGCAGAGAGCGACAGAGGGGTGAATGTTTATGCGCCTACAATGGCGGAGCAGGTAAAAATCCTTCCCATTGTCTGTTTTGATGGTTTTTATCATGTTTTATCGCACTGACAGATTTGAGATGATGCTAAATAACTTGCTGCTTGAAGACCGCAGTGCATTAATGTGGTGACGTAGGGACGAGGGAGGGGACTGCTAACCGCAGTCACTGACAGGAAGTTAGCTAAAAGAACCTTAAAAGAACGCTCGCAGCACCTTTAAACACTATAGCCTCTCTGATCTCAAGTGGGCCGGACCAGTAAAATAATGGCAAAATAACGTACATATGTCAAATCCAAATCTTTAGCTTTGTTTTTGAGTTAATATGCTTTATAACTCAGCCTACATATGTAACCTACATTATCACGGATCACAAGGGATCTCTGTAGCCCCCAGGAAATGTCTTAGTAAAGGTTGCTGCTGGCCATGGGAATAGGAGGTGCGGCGCGGAGCGGAAATTTTGGGGGTATTTTGCTCAAAGATGCCAATACGCACTAATGAAATAAACAACTGTTTATTTGAATACACAAATACAACAGGCACTGACCTTACAGTTGTCCAATTTTGTTTACTATATGTACAGGGACACATTTTGTGCAAACATGCAGACAGTACAAAATACAATTAAATAAAAGTGCAACTTCTACTGTTTTGATTTATTTTTAAATACAGAGGTTATTTGTTGTTTTGGAATATGTTTTTCCCAATTTAATTTAATTTAATTTAATTTAACTTACTTTTTTTTTAAATGCTCAGAAATGTGTGCTCTACAAGTCGCAGGCCGGATGTTTGACACCACTGCCTTAGACACTTGACACAATCAATCATCAACATTAGCATGCTATTTGGCCACATATATTGGCCTATTTACAGCCCTCAGAAAACTGACAGCTCTTCTTAGATGCAAGTTCATCAATGGCTTAAAATCCTGAGCTGTAGAACTTTCAGGAGACATTCCTAGCTGTAAGCCACGTAAGTTTCCTAACAGTTGGGAGCGTATGCGACATGCGGATATGGCACAGGCTCCATTAAGACGAAACTTTTTTTTTTTTTTTTATTTATCAGAATTGATTCAAATCGGCTGAATTGATTCGCGGGCCAGATCAAAACGTGTCGCGGGCCAGTTGACACATGTGCTTTAACATGATGTAATTGAACTTGAGCCTCCATAGGGACTGTTTCTGCTCTTGAACAATGGAGAACCTGGGGATTTTTCTGTCTTGCCGCTGTTTCCAAACTATACTTTCACCCACTCTTGCTGCCTAAGAGAAAGCGTGTCAAATGTGCAATCTGTGAGTTCCCCAAATTGCATAACACATTTCTTACAAGTCTTACAAAAAACCCAGTAACATGTGGTGACATGTAGATATTCTTGTATTGGCAGCCATCGATCTATGGCTCTGTCTGAAGATCATTCAGCACCTAAATACTAAATACATATCATGAAATATCAGATTTGAGTACACTCCTTCAGTACTCAGCCATGCTTGCAATGTTTAGTTAAAGTAGCTTTGATACAGTGGGGCAGTCGCTAGTGATGTTGTGGTTATAGCGCCCCCCAAATAGAGGCTCAGTCCTCAGAAGCAGAAGACCACAGGTTGGAATCTGGCCCCAGCATGTCATTCTTGTCACTCTGCCCCATCTCATCTCTGTATCTCTTAACTGTCTGATAAAAGCATAAAAGGCCAAACAAAATTATCTTTTAACTAGCTCGGATACTTACGATCCAGGCCGTTGATATACTTCATGGCTATCTCACAGTGTCCCCACACGGCGCTGACTATGGGATACAGCTTCTTGCCTTTCAATCCCCTGAAGGCCACGCCTAGATACTGTCCGTCCACCATGAAGCTCAGCGTGCCCTCGTCCATGTCCAAGATGACTAGCAGAGAGTCCGGCAGGGTGAAGGGCTCGTCCGGCTCTAGGAAACACGGGTAGGAAGGGAGCGAGCTGTGGGCCCGGTTCTTACTGTCGTGGTAGAGCCTGTTTCGCCCCAGATCCCAGCCCCAGGATTCACAGTCCGACCCCACCAAGGCCGTGTACCCCACCGAGTGCAAAGGAGCTTCTGACGTGGCCACCCCCACCACCGCGTGAGTGCCCCGCTGCCTTGTGGGCCAGTGCATCCTCCACACATGGAGACCCCGCGTGTAACCCACCCGCCCCCGAATGCAGTCCGTGCTCTGGGCTACCGGGTGGCGGTGAAATGTCAGTTTGTCGTCCTCTTTGATGAAGATGTTGAGGGAGCGATCCTCTGGGTTCCATGCGTGACGGTGCTGGGTCTCTACACCGGCACAGGGCATGTCCAGAAGGAGATCTAGTCTGGGGGGTCTGGAGAAATCAGGGTCCCTAAGTTCTGGGTGCTGCCGGCGGTGTGCAGAGGAGGGCCGGTAGGAAGGGGAACCTCCGCCTTCCCCGCGACCGTCCACCGATTTGATGCCGCCAGAGATCTTCTGTCCCATGGCTGAGATGGAAGTGGGGGGAAAGGGGTTGATAGAAGGTAGGGTGGGGTGCTGCTCTGCCTAGAGCCTGTTGTTACCTCATCAATGCGGTGGTGGTGCTGGAGACTGGAGAGCAGCGGAGGGAGGTGACGGAGGAGGAGGAGGTGATGGATGGAAGACAAGGTGTGCGAACGGGTATCATGCCACAAGCATCTTCAGAAAGACACAGCTGCTGCCACTCCTGTGAAGAGAAAAGAGAAATAAATAGTTATTAACTCCTTGAATTGTTATCTAGTTCTCAAGAATCATCTAAAGTGTGAGCAA